>JAIUJO010000053.1:1907834-1920334 GCA_023846275.1 Vanilla planifolia
AGAAGAAGAAGAAGAAGGAGTGGGAGGAGAAGAAGAAGAAGAAGAGGAGGAAAAAGAAGTAGAAGAAGATGAAAGAGAAGGAGAAGAACAAGAAGAAGGAGAAAAAGAAGAAGAAGAAGAACAACAACAACAACAAGAAATAAAGGAAGAAGAAGAAGAGAAAGAAGAAGAAGAAGAAGAAGAAGAAGGAGAAAAAGAAGAAGAAGAAGAAGAAGATTATGGAATTGAAAAAGAAGAAGAAAAGGAAGAAGAAGAAGAAGAAAGAGAAGAAGAAGAAGGAGAAGAAGATGACGAATAAGAAGAAGAAGAAGAAGAAAAAGAAGAAGAAGAAGAAAAATAAGAAGAAGAAGAAGGAGAAGAAGTTGGAGAAGAAGAAGAAGGAGAAGAAGAAGAAGAAGAAGAAGAAGAAGCAGAAGAAGAAGGAGAAGAAGAAGGAAAAGGAGAAGAAGAAGAAGGTGAAGAAGAAGAAGTAGAAGAAGAAGAAGAAAAAGGAGAAGGAGAAGAAGAAGAAGAAGAAGAAGAAGAACAAGAACAAGAAAATGTATAAGAAGAAGAAGGAGGAGGAGGGGAAGTAAAGGAAGAAAAAGGAGAAGAAGAAGAGGAAGATGAAAAAGAAGAAGAAGAAATGGAGAAGAAGAAGAATAATAAGGAGAAAGAGAAGAACCAAACGAAAGAGTAAATGAACAAGAAGTACAAAAAGAAGAAAAGGAAGAAGAAGAAGAAGAAAGTGAATGAAAAATAAAAGAAGAAGGAGAAAATGAATAAGGAAGTGGAGGAGGAGAACAAGAACTAGTAGTAATGGAAGAAGAAGAAGAACAACAAGAGGAAGAAGAAGAGGAGCAAGAAGAAGAAGAAGATGATGTTGATGATAAAGAGGAACAAGATGATGATAAAGTAGAAGAAAAATATGAAGAAGAAGAAGAAAGAGAAGAACAAGAAGAAGATGAACCAGATGAAGAAGAAGCAGAAAAGAAGAAGTGGAAGAAAAGTGAGAAGAGGTAGAAGTAGGAGAAGTAGAAGAAGATGATGATGATGATTATGAAGAAGAAAGGGAAAAGTAAGTGGAAGAAAAAGAAGAAGAAAAAGAACGAGAAAAAGCTGAAGAAGAAGAGGAAGAAGAAGAAGTAGAAGAAGTAGAAGAAGAAGGAGAAGAAGAAGAAGAAGAAGAAGAAGAAAGAGAAGGAGAAGAACAAGGAGGAGAAAAAGAAGAAGGAGAACAAGAAGAAAAGGTCGAAGGAGATGATGAAGAATAAGAAGAAAAAGTCAAAGAGGAAGAAGAAGAAGAAGAGGAAGAACAAGATATTGAAGAAGAAGAAGTAGTAGAAGTAGAAGCTAAACAAAGAAGAAAAAGAAGAAGTAGAAGAAGAAGAAGAAGAAGAAGAAGAAGAAGAAGGAGAAGAAGAAGAAGAAGAAGAAGAAGGAGTGGGAGGAGGAGAAGAAGAAGAAGAGGAAGAAAAAAAAGTAGAAGAAGAAAAAAGAGGTCAAGAAGAAGGAGAAAAAGAAGAAGAAGAAGAAGAAAAAGTAGAAGAAGAAGAGGAAGAAAAAAAAGGAGTAGAAGAAGAAGAAGAAGAAGAAGGAGAAAGACAAGAAGAGGGAGAAGGAGGAAGAGGAGAAGAAGAAGAAAAGAAAAGAGAAGGAAGAAGAAGATCATGAAGGAGAAGGATATGAAGAAGATGGAGAAGAAGAGGAAGATGAGAATGAGGATAAGAAGAACAAGAACAAGAACAAGAGGAAGAAGAAGCAAAAGAAGTAGAAGAAGAAGATGAAGAAAAAGAACATGAAGAAGAAGAAAAAGTTGAACAAGAAGAAGAACAAGAAGAAGAAGAGGAGGAAGATGAAGTAAAATAAGAAGAAGAAGAACAAAAAGGAGAAAAAGAGGAAAAAAAGAAGAAGAAGAAAAAGAAGAAAAGGAAAAAAGAAGAGCAAATAGTAGAAATAGTAGTAGAAGAATAATAATAATAATAAGAAGAGGAAGGGGAAGAAGTCGAAGAAGAAGAAGAAGAAAAAGAAGGCAGAGAGTAAGGAGATGAAGAAGAACAAGATAAAGAAGAAGAAGAAGAAGAAGAAGGAGAAGAAGAAGAAAAAGAAGCAAAAGAAGAGGAAGAAGATGAAGAAGAAGGAGGAAGAGGAGGAGGAGAAGGAGGGGAGGAGAAGGAGGAGAAGAAGACGAGGAAGAAAAAGAAGTAGAAGAAGAAGGAGAAGAAGAAGAAGTAGAAGAAGGAGAAGGAGAAGGAGAAGAAGAATAAGAAGAAGAAGAAGAAGGAGAAAAGGAAAAGGAAGAGGAAGTAGTAGTAGTAGAAGAAGAAGAATAGAAAAAAGAAGGAAGGGGAAGGAGTCGAAGAAGAAGATGATGATGATGAAAAAGAAGAAGAAGAAGAAGTTGATAGAAAGAAAGGAGACATAGAGGGAAAGGGAAGAGGAAGAAGAAGACGATGGAGAAAAAGTGGTAATAAAAGAAGAAAAAGATGATAATGATGAAGTAGAGGAAGAGGAAGTTAAAGAAAAAGATGAAGAAACAGAAGAAGAGAAAGAAGAAGAAGCAAAAGAGGAAGATGAAGATGGAGAAGAAAGTAGAGAAAAAGGAGAGGAAGAAGAAGAGCAAGAACAAGAACAAGAAGAAGAAGAAGAAGAATATCAAAATGAAAAGGAAGAAGAAGAAGAAGAAGAAGGAGAAGAGAGAGAAGAAGTTGGTAAAGAAAAAGAGGAAGAAGAATTAAAGGAGAAGAAGTACTACTAAAAGAAGAAGAACAGGAAGAAGAAGAAAAAGAGGAAGAAGAAGACGAAGAAGAAGAGCAGGAGCAAGAAGAAGATGAAGATGAAGAAGAAGAAGAATTTAAAGAAGAAGAAGAAGAAGAAATAGTCGAAGAAGTTGGAGAAGATAAAGAGGAAGAAGAAGAAGATGATGGAGAAAAAGAAAAAGAAAAAGAAAGAGAAGTCATAGAAGAAGATGAAGAAAAGCAAGAAAGAAAGAGGAGGAGAAGAAGAAGAACAACAAAGTGAAGAGGAAGAAGAAGTAGAAGATGAAAATGACGAATAAGAAGAAGAAGAAAAAGAAATAATTAAAATTAAATGAAGAAAAAGAAGAGCAAGAAAAATAAGAAGATGGAGAAGAAGAATAAGAAGATGTAGAAGGGGAACAACCAGGAGAATATGAGGCAGGAGATGGAGAAGAAAAAGAAAAAGAAGAAGATGAAGAAGAAGAAGAAGAAGAAGAAGAAGTTGAATTAGAAGAAGAAGTAGAAGGAGAAGAAGAACAAAAAGAAGAAGAGAAAGAAGAAAAAGATGTAGAGGAGGTACAAGATGAAGAAATTAAGAAGAAGAAGAACAACAATATGAAGAAGGAGAAGAAGGAGAAGGAGAAGAAGAAGAAGAAGATGTTGAAGAAGAAGAAGAAAAAGGAGAAGAAGTAGAAGGAGAAGTCGAAGAAGAAAAAGATGAAGAAGAAGACAAAAAAGAAGAGGAAGTTATAGTAGTAGTAGAAGGAGAAGAAGAAGAGGAAGAAGAAGCAGAAGAAGAAGAGGATGGTGGAGAAGAAGGAGACAAAGTAGAAGAAGAAAGAGAAGAAGAAGGAGAAGACGAAGAAGAAAAAGGAGAACTAGATAAAGAAGAAGGGAAAGAAGGAGAAGAACAGAAAGAAGAAGAAAAAGAAGAAAAAGAAGAAGAAGATGATGATGATGATGGAGAAGAAGAAGAAGAAGAAAATGTAAAGGAAGAAGAAGAAGAAGAGCAAGAAGAAGGGAAAGAAGAAGAACAAGAGGAAGAAGAAGAGGGAGAAGTAGAAGAAGAAGAAGTGGGAGAAGAAAAAGAGGAAGAAGAAGAAGAAGAAGAAGAGAAAGAGGAAGAAGAAAACAAGAAGTAGAAGCAAAAGAAGAAGAAAAAGAAGAACAAGAAGAAGAAGCGGACGAAGAAGAAGAAGAAGATGGATAACAAGAACAGGAACAATTAAAAGAAGGAAAAGAAGTAGTAGAAGAAGAAGGAGAAGAAAAATAAGAGTAGGAAGAAGAAGAAGAAGAAGTTGAAGAACAAGAACAAGAAGAAGAAGAAGAAGTAGCAGGAGTAGAAGGAATAGAAACAGAAGAAGAAGTGAAAAAAGAAAAAGAAAAAAAACAAGTAGAAGATGTAGCAGGAGAAGATGAAGAAGAAGAAAAAGAAGAAGAAGAAGATGATGAAGAGGAAGTAGAGGAACAAGAAGAATACTAGAAAGAAGAAATGAAGATGAAGAAGAAGAAAAGGTAGAAGAAGAAGAAAAAGAAGGACATGAAGAACAAGAAGAAGAAGAAGAAGAAGAAGAGGATGAAGACGAAGTAGTAGTAACAGAAGAAGAAGAAGTAGTAGCAGTAGTAGTAGAAGAAGATGTAGTAGAACAAGAAGAACGAGAAGAAGAAGAGGAAGAAGAAGAAGAAGAAGAAGAAGAAGTGGAAGATGAAGAAGAAGAAGGGGAAGAAGAAGAAGATGACGAAGAAGAAGAAGAAGAAAAAGAAGAAGAAGAAGAAGATGAAGAACAACTAGAAAGTGATGATGTACAAGAAGAAGAAGAAGAGGAAGAAGAAGAAGAATAAGAAGAGGGAAAAGAAGAGGTAGTAGATGCAGAATAAGACAAAGAAAAAGAAAGCATAATGGAAGACGAAGAAAAAGAGGAAAGAAAAAAGAAGAAGATGGAGAAGAGGTAAAAGAAGAAGAAGGAGAACAACATGATAAAGGAGAAGAAGAAAGAGAATAAGAAGTGAAGGAGAAAGTAGAAGAAGAAAAATTGGAAGGAGAAGAAAATGAAGAAGATGACGAAGAAGAAGAAGAAAAAAAAGAAGAAGCAAAAGAAGAAGAAGAGGAAGAAGAAGCAAAAGAAGAAAAAGAAGAAGAAGCAGAGGAAGAAGAAGAAGAAGAAAAAGAAGAAGAACAAGAAGAAGAAGAACAACAAGAAGAATAAGAGGAAGAACTAGAAAAGGAGGAAGAAGAAAAACAACAAGAGGAAAAAGGACAGCAAGAAGAAGAAGAAAGAGAAAAAAGAGATAATGAAGAAGATGAAGAAGAGGAAGAAGAATAAGTAAAAAAAAAAGAAGAAAGAAGAAAAAGAAGAAGAAGAAGAAGATGTAAAAGAAGAAGAAAGAGAGGAAGAAGAAGAAGAACAAGAAGAAAAAGAAGTAGGAGAACACGAAGAAGAAGAAGAAGGCGAAGTAGTAGAAGAAGAAGTAAAAGAGACAGAAGAAGAAGAAATCGAAGAAGAGGAAGAAGAAGAATAATTTGAAGAAGAAGAAGAGGAACAGGAAAATGAAGAAAAGGAAGGAGAAGAAGAAGAAGAATTTGTAAAAGAAGAAGAGGAATAGGAAAATGAAGAAGAAGAAGAAGAAGAAGATGGACTAGAAGAAGAAGAAGGAGAAGGAAAAGAAGGAAAAGAAGTAGAAAAAGAAGAAGAAGAGGAGGAGGAGGTGGAGGAAGAAGAAGATGAAGAAGAAGAAGAAAAAGTTGATGATGAAGAAGATGAAGAAAAAGAAGGAGAAGAAGAAGAAGAAAAAAATAAGAACAAGAAGAAAAGAGAAAGAAGAAGATGAAGAACATGAAAAAGAATAAGAAGAAGAAAAAGAAGGAAAAGTAGTGGCAGAAGAAGAAGAAGAGGAAGAAAAGTAGAAGATGAAGATGATGAAGAAGTAGAAGAAGAAGAAAATGATGATGAAGAAGATATAGAAGAAAACGAAGAAGAAGAAAGCAGAGAAGGAGATGAAGAAAAAGTGGAATAAGAAGAAGAAGAAGATGGGGGAGAAGGTGAAGAAGAAGAAGGAGAACAAGAAGATAAAGGAGAAGAAGAAAACAAGAAGATGAAGAAGAGAAAGTAAAAGAAGAAAAAGTGGAGGAGGAAGAAAAAGATGAAGAAGAAGAAGAAGAAGAAGGAGAAAAAGAAGAAGGAGAGGAAGAAGAGGAAGAGGTGGAAAAGAACTAAGAAGAAGAAGATGAACAAGAAGGCATGAAGAAGAACTTGAAGAGGAGAAAGAAAAAGTTGAAGAAGAAGAGGAAGAAGGTGGAGAAGAAGAATAAGAAGAAGGCAAAGAAGAAGATGAAGAATAAGATGAAGTGAAGAAGAAGATGAAGAAGTGAAGATGAAGAAGAAAAAGAGGAAGAAGAAAAAAAGAAAGAAAAGAAGAAGAAGAAGAAGATAAATAAGAAGAAAAAGATGGGGAAGAAGAGAAAGAAGGAGAACATGAAGAACAAGAAGAAGAAGAAGAAGAGGAAGTAGTAGAAGAAGAAGTGTATGATATAGAAGAAGAAGAAGAGGAAGAAGTAGATAAAGAAGAAGAATTTGAAGAAGAAGAAGAGGAATAGGTAAACAAAGGAAAAGAAGAAAAAGAAGAAGAAGTAGTAGTAATAGTTGTAGCAGTAGTAAAAGAAGAAGAAGAAAAAGAAGAAGGAATAGATGAAGAAGAATAAGAAAAAGAATGGAAAGAAGAAGAAGAAGGGGAAGAGGAGGAGGAGGAAGAAGAAGTGGAAGGCGAAGAAGATGTTCATGAAGAAGAATAAGATGAAGAAAAAGTGGAAGTAAAAGAAGAAGAACAAGAAGAGAAAGAAGAAGATGAACAAGATGGAGAGGAAGAAGAAGAGGATGAAGAAATAGAAGGAAAACAAGTTGAAGAAGAAAAAAAGAAGAAGAAGAAGAAGACAAAGGAGAAGAAGAAGAATATGAAGAAGAAGAAGAAAAAGAACAAAAGAAGAAGAAGAAGAAGAAGAAGAAGACGAAGAAGATGAAGGAGAAGATGAAGAATAAGGACACAAAGAAGATGAGGAAGAAGGAGAAGAAGAAGTTGAAGAAGAAGGAAAAGTAGAACAAGGACAAAAAGAAGAACACAGAGTGTAGAAGAAAAAGAACTAGAAGAACAGGAAGAAGTAGAAGAATAAGAAGGAAAGGGGTAGTAAACGAGGAAGTGGAACAAGAAGAGGAAGAAGGAGGATTAAAATAAGAAGAAGAAGAAGAAGATGTGATTGATTATGTTGAAGTAGAAGAAGTAGAAGAAGTAGAAGAAGGAGAAGAAGAAGTAGAAGTAGCAGAAGAGAAAGAAGGAGAAAATTGTTGAAGAAGGTGGAGGAGGGGATGATGAAAGAGAGGGAGAAGAAGAAGAAGAAGAAGAAGAAGAAGGGCAAGAAGAAGAAGTAAACGAAGAAGAAGAACAAGAACAAGAATTAGAGTAAGAATAAGAATAAGGATAAAAAGAAGATGAAGAAGCAAAAGACAATGAAAAAGAAGAAGGAAAAGAAGAGGAAGTAGAAGAAGAAGAAAAGAACAATAAATGGAACAAGAAAAAGAAGGAGAAGGAGAAGAAGAAAAAGAACAAGAGAAAGGAGAAGATGGAGAAGTAAAAGAAGAAGAAAGAGGAGGAGCAGGAGGTGGCAAAGAAGAAGAAGGAGGAGAAGAAGAAAATTGACAAGAAGGGGAGGAACAAGAAGAAGAATAAGAAGAGAAAGAAAAGAAAGAGGTAGAAGATGAAGAAGGAGAAGAACAAGAAGAAGAAGAAGAAGAAGAAGAAGAAGTCGAGAAAGAAGAAGAAGAAGAAGAAAAGGAAGAAGAAGAAGAAGGAGAAGAAGAAGAGGAAGAAGAAAGCAAAGTAGAAGAAGAAGTACAAAAAGAAGTAAAAGAAGAAGAGGAGGAGGAAGAAGAAGAAGTAGTAGTAGTAGAAGAAGAAGAAAAAAAAAGAAGAAGAGGAAGAAGAAGATGGAGTGGAAGGGGAAGAATATGAAGAAGAACAAGAGAAAGGACAAGAAGATGAAGAAGAAGAAGAAAGGAGTATAAGGAGAAGAAAAGAAGAAGAAGAAGTAGAAGAAGAGGCAGTAGAAGAAGAAAAAGAAGGAAAAGGGCAAGAAGAACAAGAAGAAAAAGAAGGTGAAGTAGAGGAGGAGGAAAAAGAAGAAGAAGAGGAAGAAGAAATGGAAGTACAAGAAGAAGAAGAAGAAGAAGAACTAGAATAAGAAGAAGATTTGAAATTGTAAAAGGAATAAGAAGAAGAAGAAGAAGAAGAAGAAGAAGAAGAAAAAGAATAAGAAGAAGAAGAAGGAGAAGGGGGAGGTGTAGAGGAAGAAGAAGACAAAAAATAAGTAGAAGAAGAGTAGTAGTAGAAGAAGAAGAAGAATAAGAAGGAGGAGGAGCAGGAGGGGGAGGACGAGGGGGAGAAGCAGAAGAAAAAGGGTAAGAAGAAGAAGAACAGGAAGAAAAAGAAGAAGAAGAAGATGGTCAAGAAGAAGAAGAAGAGAAAGAACAAGAAAAGCAAGGTGGAGAAGAAAGAGAAGTAGAAAAAGAAGAAAAAGAAGAAGAAGATGAAGAAGAAGAAGAGAGGAAGAAGAAAAAAATGAGAGAGAGAAGAGGTAGGAGACGGAGAAGAAGAAGAATAAGAAGATGAAGAGGGAATGAAGAAGAAGAGAAGGAGGAATAAAATGAATAATAATAATAAGTAAAGAAGAAAGTGAAGAAAAAGAAGGAGAAGAAGAAGATGAAGAAGAAGAAGAAGAAGGAGAAGAAGTAAAAGAAGAACAAGAAGAGGAAGAGGAAGAAGAAGAAGAAGAAGAAGAAGGAGAAAAAGGAGAAGAAGAGAGGAAGTAGAGCAAGGAGAAAAAGGAGAAGAAGATGAAGAAAAGGAAGAAGTAAGAGAAGAAGAAAGAGAAGGAGAGGAAAGAGAAGGAGAGGAAATAGAAGAAGAAGAGGATGAAAAAGAAGAACAACAAGAAGAGGAAGAAGAAGAAAAAGATGATGATGATGATGAAGAAGAAGTAGAACAAAAAGAAGAAGAACAAGAAGATGGAGGAGAAGAGTACGAAGAATAATAATAAGAAGAAGAAGAAGAGTATGGTGACAAAGAACAAGAAGAAGAGGAAGAGAAAGAATGAGAAAAAGAAGAAAGAGAAGGAGAAGAAGAAGGAGAAGAAGGAGAAGAAGAAGGAGAAGAAGAAGATGAAGAAGAGGAGAAAGAAGCAGAAGAAGTGGAAGACAAAGACGGAGAAGAAGAAGAAGAAGAAGATAAAGAATGAGCAGAAGAAGAGGAAAAAGAAGAAGAACAAGAAGAAAAAGGCCAAAAAGAAGAAGAAGAGAAAGTTGAAAAAGAAGAAAAAAGAGAATGAAAGTAGCAAAAGAAGTTGAAAAGTAAGAAGAAGGACAAAGAGAAGAAATTGGAAAAAGGCAAAAAAGTGAAGAAGAAGAAGAAGAGCAAGAAGAAGTGGAAATGGAAGAAGATGAAGAAGAAGAAGAATTATAAGAAGAAGAAGAAGAAGAATTATAAGAAGAAGAAGAAGAAGGGGAATAACAAAAGGAAGTAGAAGAAGAAGAAGTTGTAGAATAAGTGGAATAATACAAAGAAGAAGACGAAGTTGAAGATGAAGAAGAAAAAGATGGAGATGAAGGAGTAGAAGAAGAAAAAAAGAAGAAAAAGAAGAAGAATGAGGAAGTAGAATTAGAAACAGAGGTAAAAGAAGGAGGGCAAGAAGAAGAAGAAGAAAAAGAAGAAGAAGAAGATGATGATAATGATGAAGAAGAAGAAAAACAAGAAGAAGAAGTGGAATATGAAGATGTAGAGGAAGCAAAAGATGAAGAAGAAGGAGAAGAAGAAGAAGAAGTGAAAGTAGAGCAAGGAGAAGAAGTATGAGAAGAAGAAGAAGCAGAAGAAGAAGTAGAAAAAGAAGAAGGAGGAAAAGAAGATGAAATATGAGAAACAGATTAGGTTGAAGAAGAACTAGAGGAAGAGGAAGAAGAAGAATAAGAAGATGTGTAAGATGAAGGAGAACAAAAGTAGGATAGAAGAAGAAGAAGAAGAAGAAATAATAGAGATGAAGAAGAAAATGGAGAAGAAGAAGAAGATGATGATGATGATGATGAGGAATAAGAAAAAGAAGAAGTAGAAGAGGGAGTTGAAAAAGAAGATGGAGAAGAAGATGATGAAGAAGAAGAAGAAGAAGGAGACAAACAAGAAGAACAAGAAGAAGATGAAGAATAGGAACAAGAAGAAAGAGACAGTGAAGAAGAAGGAGATCAGGAAGATGAGGGAGAAGAAGAAGAATAATAAGAAGAAGAAGTAGAAGTAGTAAAAGAACAAGAAAAAGAAGTGAACAAAGAAGAAGAAGATGAAGAGGAAGAAGAAGGAGAATAAGTTGAAGTAGAAGAAGGCAAAGAAGATGAAGAAGAAGAAGAAGAAGAAGTAGTTGTAATAGAAGAAGAAGATGATAATGATGATGAAGACGAAGCAAGAGGAGGAGGAGAAGAAGAAGAAGAAGAACAAGAAGAAAAACAAAGGGAAGAAGAAGAATGATAAAAGAAGTGGAAGAAGAACTAGATGGAGAAGTAGAAAAAGAAGAACAAGAAGAAGAAGGAGAAGGGGAAAAATAAGCAGAAGAAGAAGAACAATGAGAGGAAGAATAAGAAAAAAGAGAAGAAGAAGAAGACGACGGAGAAGAAAAAAAAGAAGATCGAGAAGAAGAAAAGGAAGAAAAGGAAGAGAAGAAGAAGAAGAATAAGAGGAAGAAGAAGAAGAAGAAGAAGAAATAGAAGAAGAAGAAGAAGAAGAAGAGGAAGAAGAGCAAGAAGAAGAAGTGGAAAAGAGCAAGAAGAAGAACAACAACAAGAAGAAGAACTAGGAGAAGAAGGACAAGAAGTGGGGGAAGAAGAAAAGGAAGAAGAAAGACAAGAATATGATGAAGAAAAAAACAGGAAAGCAAAGAAGAAGAGCAAGAAGAAGTGGAAGGAGGAGGAGGAGAAGAAGAAGAATTAGAAGAAGAAGAAGAAGAAGAAGAAGAGGAGGAAATATAAAATGAAGAAGACCAAGAAGAAGAACTGGAAGAGTGTCGAGAAGAAGAAGAAGAAGAAGAAGACAAAGAATAAGAAGGAGATGAAGAAGAAGATAGGGAAGAAAGAGAAAAAGGAGGAGAAGAAGAAGAGGAAGAAGAAAAAGAAGAAAAAGAAAGAGAAGAGGAAATGAAGGAAAAAAGAAGAAGAAGAGGAAAAGGAAGAAAAGAAGAAGAAGAAGAAGAAGAAAAGCAAGAAGAAGAAGATGAAGATGAAGAAGAAGAGGAAGAAGAATAAGAAGAAGAAGAAGAGGAAGAAGTAGAAGATGAAAGAAGAAGAAGAAGAAAAATAAGAAGAAAGAAGAAGAAGAAGCTTAAGAAGAAGAAGAAGATGAAGGACAAGAAGAAGAAGATTAAGAAGAAGAAAATTAAGAAGTAGAAGAACATGAAGAAGAAGCAGAGGAAGATTAAAAAGAAGGCGAAGAAGAATAACAAGTAGACAAAAGAGAAGAAGAAGAAAAAGAAGATGCTGAAGAAAGAGAAGAAGAAGAAAAAGAAGAAGAAGAAATATAAGAAGATGAAGAAGAAGAAAAAGGAGGAGAAGAGGAAGGAGATGGACAAGAAGGAGAACAACAAAAGGAGGAACAAAAAGAAGGAAAAGAAGAAGGAAAACAATAATAACTAAAGGAAGAAGAAGAAGAAGAAGAAGAAGAAGTGGAAGAAGAAGAGAAGAGGAAGGACAAGAAGTTGGAAAGAAGAAGAAAAAAGAAGAAGAATAAGGAGGAGGCAAAGAAGAACGCAAATTACAGGAAAAGTGAGAAGGAGATGAGGAATAACAAGAAGAATAAGTAGAAGAGGAGGAAGAAGAAGATGTAGAAGAAGAAGAAGAAGAAGAAAAAGAAGAAAAAGAGGGAGAAGACGAAAAGAAGAAGAAGAAGAGGAAGAAGAAAGAAGGAGAAGAAAAAGAAGAAGGCAAAGAAGAAAAAGAAGCAGAAGAAAAAGAAGGAGAAGAAGAAGAAGTTGAAGAAGAAGAAAAAAAAGGTAAAGAAGAAGATGGAGATGAAAGGTAAGAAGAAAAAGAAGAACAAGAGGAAAGACAAGAAGATGCTAAAGAAGAAGAAGTAGAAGGAGATGAAGAAGAAAAAGGAGAAGAAGAAGACGTGAAGGACAAGAAGAAGAAGAAGAAGAAGAAGAAGAATGAGAAGAAGAAGAAGTAGAAGAAGTAGAAGAAGAGGAAGGAGAAGAAGGTGAATGGAAAGGAGAAGAATAAGTCGAAGAAGAAGAAGAAGAAGAAGAAGAAGATAAAGAAGAAAAATGAGAAAAAAAGAAGAAGAAGAAAAAGAAGAAGAATTAAAAAAAGAAGGAGAAGAAGAAGAATTGATCGATGAAGAAGAGGATGAAGGGTAAGAAGAAGAAAGAGAACAAGATCATGAAGAAGATGGCAAAGAAGAAGAATAATAATAAGAAGAAGAAGTAGAAGAAGTGCAAGAAGAAGTAGTAGAAAAGTAAAAAAGGAGGAGAAGCAGAAGAAGAAGAAGAAGAAGAAGAAGAAGAAGGGGGAGAAGAACAAGGAGAAGAGAAAGAAGAGGAAGAAGAAAGAAAAGAAGAAGAAGAAAATGAAGGAGAAGTAGAGGAAGAAGAAGAAGAAGGAGAAGGAGAAGGAGAAGAAGAAGAAGAAAAAAAAAAGGGAAGGAAGAAAAAGAAGAGGCAAAAGAAGAAGAACTTTGACAAGAAGAAGGGGAAGAAGAACTGGAGGA
>JAIUJO010000053.1:1925019-1952519 GCA_023846275.1 Vanilla planifolia
GTGAAGAAGAATATAAAGGAGAAGAAGAAAATGATGATGGTCATAAAGAAGACGAAGAAGTAGTAGAAATTGAACAAGAAGAGGAAGAAGAAGAATAATAAAAAAAGAAGAAGATGCTGATGATTATTGTGATGATAGAGAAGAAGAACAACAAAAAGAAGAACAAGGAGAAGAAGAAGAAGAAGAAGAAGAAGAAGAGGTAGCAATATAAGAGAAAGAAAAAGAAAAAGAAGAAGGAGGAGGAGGAGGGGATAAGGAAACAAAGGGAGAAGAAGAAGAACAAAATATAGAGTAAGAAGAAGAAGAACAACAAGAAACAGATGAAGAGGAAAGAGAAGAAGATGAAGAAGAAGAAGTAGAAGTCTAGAAAAAGAAGAAGAAGAAGAAGAGGAAGAACAAGAAGAGTAAGAAGTAGGAGAGGAGGAAGAAGAAGAAGAAGGAGGAGGAGGAGGAGGAGTAAGAGGGGAAGAAGAAGAAGAAGAAGAAGAAGATTATAATGATGATAAGGAAGAAGAAGAAGTAGAACAAAAAGAAGAACAAGAAGAAAAAAGATGAAGTGGAAGGGGAAGAGGAAGAAGAAGAACGACAAGAAGAAATAGTAGAAGACAAACAAGAAGAAGAAGAAGTATAAGAAGAAGAAGAAGAAGAAGAAGTAGAGGATGAAGAGGAATAACTCAAAGAAAAAGAAGATGAGGAAGAAGAAGAAGAACAACAAGAGGAAGGAGAAGAAGATGATAAATAATAAGAAAAAGCAGTAGAAAGAGGCGAAGAAGAAAAAGGAGAGGAAGAAGAAGTAGAAGGAGAGGAAGGAGAAGAAGATGGAGATGAAGAAGGCTAAAAAGAAGCAGACAAAGAAGAGGAAGGTGAAGAAGAAGAAAAAGAATAAGAATAAGAAGAAGAAGAGGAAGAAGAAGAAGAAGAAGAAGTGGACAATGAAGGAGAAGATTAAGACGAAGAAGAAGAAGGAGAACAACATGAAGAAGGAGAAGGTAAAGAAGAAGAAGAAGAAGAAGAATATGAAAAAGAAGGATAAGAAGAAGAAGAATAAGAAGAAGTCAAAGAAGAAGAAGAAGGGGAAGAAGAAGGAGATGAAGAAGAAGAAGAAGAAAAATGAGGGGAAGAAGAAGAAAGAGAAGAAAAAGAAGAGGAAGAAGAAGGAAAAGAAGAAGAAGAATAAGAATGAGAAGCAAAGGAAGAAGAAGAAGTAAAATAATAAGAACAAGAGGATGGGGAAGAAGTTCGTAAGAAAGAAGAAGTAGAAGAAGTGAAAGGAGAAGATGATAGAGAAGAAGTAGAAGAAGAAGAAGAAGGAGAAGAAGAAGAAGAAGAAGGAGAAGAAGAAGAAGAAGTAGAAAAAGAAGATGAAAAAGAAGAAGCAGGGGAAGAGGAAGAAGAGGAATAAGAAGAAGAAGAAGAAGAAGAAGAAGAAGAAGAAGATGATGATGAATAAGAAGGAGTAAAAGAAGAAGAAGAGGAAGAAGAAGAAGAAATATTTGAGGATGATGATGATGATGATTATGATGATGAAGGTGTAGCAGGCAGAGGAGAAGAAGAAGAAGAACAACAACAACAACAACAACAATAGAAGGAAGAAGAAGGATAAGACAAAGAAGAGGGAAAAGAAGAAGAAGAACTTAAAGAAGATGTAGAGGTAGAAGAAGATGGAGAAGGAGAAGGAGAACGACAAGTAGAAGAAGGAGAACAATAACAGGAAGAAGAAGAAGAAGAAGTTAGATAAGAAGAAAAGGAAGAAGAGGAAGAGGTAGAAGAAGATTAAGAAGAAGAAGAAGAAGAAGAAGAAATAGAAGAAGAAGAAGAAGAAGTTGAGGAAGGAGAAGAAGAAGAAGAAAAAGATAAAGAAGAAGAAGAACAAGAAGAAGAAGTGGAGGAAGAAGAATAAGGAGAATAAGGAGAAGAAGCAAAAGAACGAGAAAAAAAGAAGAAGCACAAGGATAAGATGATGGAAAAACACAAGACAAAGAGAAAGAAGAGGAAGAATAAGAAGAAGAAGTACAAGTAGAAGAAGAAAAGGAAGTAGAAGAAGAAGATGAAGAAAAAGAAGAAGAGAAAGAAGAAGATGAAGAAGAGGAAGAAGAAGGAGAAGAAGAAAAAGAAGAAGAAAGCAAAGAAGAAGAAAAAGATTAATAATAATAATAATAATAATAATAATAATAAGAAGGGGAAGAATGGGAAGACGAAGAAGATGAGGAAGAAGAAGAAGAAGAAGTGAAAGAAGAAGATGGAGATGAAGGGGAAGAAGAAGAAGAAGAAGAAGAGGAAGGAGATGAAGATGGTAAAGAACGAGAAAAAGAAGTACAAGGAGACGAATAAGAAAAAGGATAAGAAGAAGAAGAAAAAGAAAATGATGTAGAAGGAGAGGAAGGAGAAGAAGGTGGAGAAGAAGAAGAACAAGAAGAAGAAGCAAACAATGAGGAAAAACGAAAAGAAGAAGAAGAAGAAGAAGAAGAAGAAGAAGAAGAAGAAGAAGAAAAGAAAAAGAATAAGTAAAAGAAGAAGAAGAAGAAGATGAAGAATAAGTGAACGAAGAAGAATAAGATTATGAGGAAGAGGAAGAAGGAGAGCAACATGAAGAAGTAAAAGGCAAAGAAGAAGAAGAAGAAGAAGAAGAAGGATAAGAAGAAAAAGAAGGAGAAGAAGAAGAAGATAGAGAATAAGGAAAAGAAGAAGTATAAGACGGAGAAGCAGTAGAAGAAGTACAAGAAGAACAACAACAAGAACAACAACAACAACAAAAACAACAAGAGGAAGGAGAAGAAGATCATAAAGAAGAAGAAGAAGAAGTAGTTGGAGACGAAGAAGAAAAAAGAGGTGAAGAAGAAGAAGAAGAAGAAGGTTAAGAAGAAGAAGGAAGAGAAGAAGAAAAAGAAAGAGAATGAGGAAAAGAAGAAGAAGAACAAGATGGAGAAGTAGTAGAAGAAGTAGTAGTAGTAGAAGAAGAAGAACAACAACAACAACAACAAAAAAAACAACTAGAGGAAGGAGAAGAATATTATACAGAAGAAGAAAAGCAAGAAGAAGAAGATGAAGAAGAAGAAGAAGAAGAAGAAGAAGAGGAAGAAGAAGAAGATGAAAGAAGAAGAAGAAGAAAAATAAGAAGAAAGAAGAAGAAGAAGCTTAAGAAGAAGAAGAAGATGAAGGACAAGAAGAAGAAGATTAAGAAGAAGAAAATTAAGAAGAAGAAGTAGAAGAACATGAAGAAGAAGCAGAGGAAGATTAAGAAGAAGGCGAAGAAGATTAACAAGTAGACAAAAGAGAAGAAGAAGAAAAAGAAGATGCTGAAGATAGAGAAGAAGAAAAAAAAGAAGAAGAAGAAATATAAGAAGATGAAGAAGAAGAAAAAGGAGGAGAAGAGGAAGGAGAAGGACAAGAAGGAGAACAACAAAAGGAGGAAGAAAAAGAAGGGAAAGAAGAAGGAAAACAATAATAACTAAAGGAAGAAGAAGAAGAAGAAGAAGAAGAAGTGGAAGAAGAAGAGAAGAGGAAGGACAAGAAGTTGGAAAGAAGAAGAAAAAAGAAGAAGAATAAGGAGGAGGCAAAGAAGATGGCAAATTCCAGGAAAAGTGAGAAGTATATGAGCAATAACAAGAAGATTAAGTAGAAGAGGAGGAAGAAGAAGTATGTAGAAGAAGAAGAAGAAGAAGAAAAAGAAGAAAAAGAGGGAGAAGACGAAAAGAAGAAGAAGAAGAGGAAAAAGAAAGAAGGAGAAGAAAAAGAAGAAGGCAAAGAAGAAAAAGAAGAAGTAGAAGAAAATGAGGAAGGAGAAGAAGAAGAAGTTTAAGAAGAAGAAAAAAAAGTAAAGAAGAAGATGGAGATGAAAGGTAAGAAGAAAAGAAGAATACGAGGAAGGATAAGAAGATGCTAAAGAAGAAGAAGTAGAAGGAGATGAAGAAGAAAAAGGAGAAGAAGAAAAAGTGAAGGACAAGAAGAAGAAGAAGAAGAAGAAGAAGAATAAGAAGAAGAAGTAAAAGAAGTAGAAGAAGAGGAAGGAGAAGAAGATGAATGGAAAGGAGAAGAATAAGTCGAAGAAGAAGAAGAAGAAGAAGATAAAGAAGAAAAATGAGGAAAAAAGAAGAAGAAGAAAAAGAAGAAGAATTAAAAAAAGAAGAAGGAGAAGAAGAAGAATTGATCGATGAAGAAGAAGATAAAGGGTAAGAAGAAGAAGGAGAACAAGATGATGAAGAAGATGGCAAAGAAGAAGAATAATAATAATAAGAAGAAGAAGTAGAAGAAGTGCAAGAAGAAGAAGTAGAAAAGTAAAAAAGGAGGAAAAGTAGAAGAAGAAGAAGAAGAAGAAGAAGAAGAAGTGGGAGAAGAACAAGGAGAAGAGAAAGAAGAGGAAGAAGAAGGAAAAGAAGAAGAAGAAAATGAAGGAGAAGTATAGGAAGAAGAAGAAGAAGGAGAAGGAGAAGGAGAAGAAGAAGAAGAAGAAGAAAACAAGGGAAGGAAGAAAAAGAAGAGGCAAAAGAAGAAGAACTTTGACAAGAAGGAGGGGAAGAAGAACTGGAGGAAGAAGTGGAAAAAGATGAAGAAGAAGAACGGGAAGAAAAAAAAGAAGAAGAAAAAGTGCAAGAAGTACGTAACGAAGAAGAAGAATAGGAAGAAGAAGAATGTGGAGAATAAAGAGAAGAAGTGGAAGAAGAAGATGAGGAAGAAGAAGAAGAAGAAGCAGAAGAAGAAAAAGGAGAAGTAGAAGAGGAAGGTGAAGAAGAAGAAGAAGAAAAAAAAAACAAAAAGAAGAAGAAGGGGAAGGAGAAGTAGAATAATGATAATAAGGAACAAAGAAAGTGAAGAAGAGAAAGAAGAAGAAAAAGAAGGAGAAAAAGATTAAAAAGAGGAACATGAAGAAGAAGAGGAAGAAAATGAAGAAGAAGAAGAAGTAGTAGTAGAAGAAAGGGAAGAAGAAGAGGAAATAGACCAATGAGAAAAAGAAGGAAAAGAAGAAGTAGGGGAAGAAGAAGGATAAGAAAAAGATGGAGAAGATGAAAAAAGAGAAGAAAATGTGGAAGGTGAAGAACAAGAAGAAGAGTAAAAAGAAGAGGAGGAACAAGAGGAAGAAGAAGGAGAAGAACGAGGAGAAGAAGAAGAAGAAGAAGAAGGTGATGAAGTAGAAGAAGAAGAAGAGGAAGAAGAAGAAGAAGAAGAAGAAGAAGAAGAAGAAGAACAAGGAGAAGTAGAAGAACAAGGAGGAGGAGAAGAAGATGATGAAGAAGAAGAAGAAGTACAAGAAGAAGAAGAAGAAGAAGAAGAAGGAGAAGAAGAAGAACCAAAAGATGAAGAAGAAGGAGAAGAAGTGGAAGAAGAAGAAGAAAAAAAAGAAGAAGAAGATGTTGTAGTAGAAAAGAAGGTCGAAAAAGAAGAAGGTGGAGAAGAAGAATAATAATTGGAAGAAGAGGAAGAAGTAGGAGAAGATAGAGGTGGAGAAGAAGAAGATGAAATAGAGGAAAAGGAACAACAAGAAGAAAGAGGAAAATAATTGGAAGAAGAAGAAGATAAAGAAGAAGAAGAAGAATAAGAAGAAGAAAAAGATGATGATGAAGAAGAAGAAAGAGAAGTTGGAGAATTAGAGGAAGAAGAATAGAAAGGAGAAAAAGATGAACAACAACAAGAAGACAAACAAGAAGAAGAAGGAAAGGTAAAAGAAGTTGGTGAGGAACAAGTAGAAGAAGATGAAGAAGAAGGGAATGGTGAAGAAGAAGATGAAGGAGAAGAAGAAAATGATGATGGTCATAAAGAAGATGAAGAAGTAGTAGTAGTTGAACAAGAAGAGGAAGAAGAAGAACAATAAAAAAAGAAGAAGATGTTGATGATTATCTTGATGATAGAGGAGAAGAGCAACAAAAAGAAGAACAGGGAGAAGAAGAAGAAGAAGAAGAAGATGAAGAAGAAGAGGTAGCAGTATAATAGAAAGAAAAAGAAAAAGAAGGAGGAGGAGGAGGGAATAAGGATACAAAGGGAGAAGAAGAAGAAAAAGAACAAGAAGAACAAAAATGTAGAGTAAGAAGAATAAGAAGAACAAGAAACAGATGAAGAGGAAAGAGAAGAAGAAGAAGAAGAAGGGGAAGAATAAGAAGAGTAACAAGTAAGAGAGGAGGAAGAAGAAGAAGAAGAAGGTGGAGGAGGAGGAGTAGGAGGGGAAGAAGAAGAAGAAGAAGAAGAAGAAGAAAAAGAAGAAGAAGAAGAAGAAGAAGATTATAATGATGATAAGGAAGAAGAAGAAGTAGAACAAAAAGAAGAACAAGAAGAAGAAAAAGATGAAGTGGAAGGAGAAGAGGAAGAAGAAGAAGGACAAGAAGAAATAGAAGAAGACAAACAAGAAGAAGAAGTATAAGAAGAAGAAGAAGAAGAAGAAGTAGAGGTTGAAGAGGAATAACTCGAAGAAGAAGAAGAAGATGAGGAAGAAGAAGAACAACAACAAGAGGAAGGAGAAGAAGATGATAAAGAATAAGAAAAAGTTGTAGAAAGAGACGAAGAAGAAAAAGGAGAGGAAGAAGAAGAAGAAGAAGAAGAAGAAGTAGTAGAAGGAGTGGAAGGTGAAGAAGATGGAAATGAAGAAGGCTAAAAAGAAGCAGACAAAGAAGAGGAAGGTGAAGAAGAAGAAAAAGAAGTAGACGAGGAAGAAGAAAAAGAAGAAGAGGAGGAAGAAGAGAAAGAAGAAGATTAAGAAGAAGAAGAGGAAGAAGAAGAAGAAGAAGTGGACAATGAAGGAGAAGGTTAAGATGAAGAAGAAGAAGGAGAACAACATGAAGAAGTAGAAGGTAAAGAAGAAGAAGAAGAAGAATATGAAGAAGGATAAGAAGAAGAAGAATAAGAAGAAGACGAAGAAGAAGAAGAAGAAGGGTAAGAAGAAGGAGATGAAGAAGAAGAAGAAGAAGAAAAATGAGGGGAAGAAGAAGAAGGAGAAGAAAAACAAGAGGAAGAAGAAGGAAAAGAAGAAGAAGAATAAGAATGAGAAGCAAAGGAAGAAGAAGAAGTAGAATAATAAGAACAAGAGGATTGGGAAGAAGTTTGTAAGAAAGAAGAAGTAGAAGAAGTGAAAGGAGAAGAAGATAGAGAAGAAATAGAAGAAGAAGAAGAAGAAGGAGGAGAAGAAGAAGAAGAAGGAGACAAAGAAGAAGAAGGAGAAGAAGAAGAAGTAGAACAAGAAGATGAAAAAGAAGCAGGGGAAGAGGAAGAAGAGGAATAAGAAGAAGAAGAAGAAGAAGAAGAAGAAGAAGAAGAAAAAGAAGAACAAGAAGAAGAAGAAGAAGAAGAAGAAGAAGAAGAAGATGAAGAAGAAGGAGTAAAAGAAGAAGAAGAGGAAGAAGAAGAAGAAATATTTGAAGATGATGATGATGATGATTATGATGATGAAGGTGTAGCAGGCAGAGGAGAAGAAGAAGAAGAAGAAGAACAACAACAACAACAACAATAGAAGGAAAAAGAAGGATAAGACAAAGAAGAGGGAAAAGAAGAAGAAGAACTTGAAGAAGATGAAAAGGAAGAAGAAGAAGGAGAAGGAGAAGGAGAACGACAAGTAGAAGAAGGAGACCAATAACAGGAAGAAGAAGAAGAAGAAGAAGTTGGATAAGAAGAAAAGGAAGAGGAAGAGGTAGAAGAAGATTGATAAGATGAAGAACAAGAACAAGAAATAGAAGAAGAAGAAGAAGTCGAGGAAGGAGAAGAAGAAGAAGAAAAAGATAAAGAAGAAGAAGAAGAAGAAGAAGAGGAAGAATAACAAGGAGAATAAGGAGAAGAAGCAAAAGAACGAGAAAAAAGAAGAAGCACAAGGATAAGATGATGGAAAAACACAAGACAAAGAGAAAGAAGAGGAAGAATAAGAAGAAGAAGTACAAGTAGAAGAAGAAAAGGAAGTAGAAGAAGAAGATGAAGAAAAAGAAGAAGAGAAAGAAGAAGATGAAGAAGAGGAAGAAGAAGGAGAAGAAGAAAAAGAAGAAGAAAGCAAAGAAGAAGAAAAAGATTAATAATAATAATAATAATAATAATAATAATAAGAAGGGGAAGAATGGGATGACGAAGAAGATGAGGAAGAAGAAGAAGAAGAAGTGAAAGAAGAAGATGGAGATGAAGGGGAAGAAGAAGAAGAAGAAGAGGAAGGAGATGAAGATGGTAAAGAACGAGAAAAAGAAGTACAAGGAGACGAATAAGAAAATGGATAAGAAGAAGAAGAAAAAGAAAATGATGTAGAAGGAGAGGAAGGAGAAGAAGGTGGAGAAGAAGAAGAACAAGAAGAAGATGCAAACAATGAGGAAAAACGAAAAGAAGAAGAAGAAGAAGAAGAAGAAGAAGAAAAAGAAAAAGAATAACTAAAAGAAGAAGAAGAAGAAGATGAAGAATAAGTGAACGAAGAAGAATAAGATTATGAGGAAGAGGAAGAAGGAGAGCAACATGAAGAAGTAAAAGGCAAAGAAGAAGAAGAAGAAGAAGAAGAAGGATAAGAAGAAAAAGAAGGAGAAGAAGAAGAAGATAGAGAATAAGGAAAAGAAGAAGTATAAGACAGAGAAGCAGTAGAAGAAGTACAAGAAGAACAACAACAAGAACAACAACAACAACAAAAACAACAAGAGGAAGGAGAAGAAGATCATAAAGAAGAAGAAGAAGAAGTAGTTGGAGACGAAGAAGAAAAAAGAGGTGAAGAAGAAGAAGAAGAAGAAGGTTAAGAAGAAGAAGGAAGAGAAGAAGAAAAAGAAAGAGAATGAGGAAAAGAAGAAGAAGAACAAGATGGAGAAGTAGTAGAAGAAGTAGTAGTAGTAGAAGAAGTAGAAGAACAACAACAACAATAACAAAAAAAAAACAACTAGAGGAAGGAGAAGAATATTATACAGAAGAAGAAAAGCAAGAAGAAGAAGATGAAGAAGAAGAAGAAGAAGAAGAAGAAGAGGAAGAAGAAGAAGATGAAAGAAGAAGAAGAAGAAAAATAAGAAGAAAGAAGAAGAAGAAGCTTAAGAAGAAGAAGAAGATGAAGGACAAGAAGAAGAAGATTAAGAAGAAGAAAATTAAGAAGAAGAAGTAGAAGAACATGAAGAAGAAGCAGAGGAAGATTAAGAAGAAGGCGAAGAAGATTAACAAGTAGACAAAAGAGAAGGAGAAGAAAAAGAAGATGCTGAAGATAGAGAAGAAGAAGAAAAAGAAGAAGAAGAAATATAAGAAGATGAAGAAGAAGAAAAAGGAGGAGAAGAGGAAGGAGAAGGACAAGAAGGAGAACAACAAAAGGAGGAAGAAAAAGAAGGGAAAGAAGAAGGAAAACAATAATAACTAAAGGAAGAAGAAGAAGAAGAAGAAGAAGAAGTGGAAGAAGAAGAGAAGAGGAAGGACAAGAAGTTGGAAAGAAGAAGAATAAGGAGGAGGCAAAGAAGATGGCAAATTACAGGAAAAGTGAGAAGTAGATGAGGAATAACAAGAAGATTAAGCAGAAGAGGAGGAAGAAGAAGTATGTAGAAGAAGAAGAAGAAGAAGAAAAAGAAGAAAAAGAGGGAGAAGACGAAAAGAAGAAGAAGAAGAGGAAAAAGAAAGAAGGAGAAGAAAAAGAAGAAGGCAAAGAAGAAAAAGAAGAAGTAGAAGAAAATGAGGAAGGAGAAGAAGAAGAAGTTTAAGAAGAAGAAAAAAAAGGTAAAGAAGAAGATGGAGATGAAAGGTAAGAAGAAAAGAAGAATACGAGGAAGGATAAGAAGATGCTAAAGAAGAAGAAGTAGAAGGAGATGAAGAAGAAAAAGGAGAAGAAGAAAAAGTGAAGGACAAGAAGAAGAAGAAGAAGAAGAAGAATAAGAAGAAGAAGTAAAAGAAGTAGAAGAAGAGGAAGGAGAAGAAGATGAATGGAAAGGAGAAGAATAAGTCGAAGAAGAAGAAGAAGAAGAAGATAAAGAAGAAAAATGAGGAAAAAAGAAGAAGAAGAAAAAGAAGAAGAATTAAAAAAAGAAGAAGGAGAAGAAGAAGAATTGATCGATGAAGAAGAAGATAAAGGGTAAGAAGAAGAAGGAGAACAAGATGATGAAGAAGATGGCAAAGAAGAAGAATAATAATAATAAGAAGAAGAAGTAGAAGAAGTGCAAGAAGAAGAAGTAGAAAAGTAAAAAAGGAGGAAAAGTAGAAGAAGAAGAAGAAGAAGAAGAAGAAGAAGTGGGAGAAGAACAAGGAGAAGAGAAAGAAGAGGAAGAAGAAGGAAAAGAAGGAGAAGAAAATGAAGGAGAAGTATAGGAAGAAGAAGAAGAAGGAGAAGGAGAAGGAGAAGAAGAAGAAGAAGAAGAAAACAAGGGAAGGAAGAAAAAGAAGAGGCAAAAGAAGAAGAACTTTGACAAGAAGGAGGGGAAGAAGAACTGGAGGAAGAAGTGGAAAAAGATGAAGAAGAAGAACGGGAAGAAAAAAAAGAAGAAGAAAAAGTGCAAGAAGTAGGTAACGAAGAAGAAGAATAGGAAGAAGAAGAATGTGGAGAATAAAGAGAAGAAGTGGAAGAAGAAGATGAGGAAGAAGAAGAAGAAGAAGCAGAAGAAGAAAAAGGAGAAGTAGAAGAGGAAGGTGAAGAAGAAGAAGAAGAAAAAAAAAACAAAAAGAAGAAGAAGGGGAAGGAGAAGTAGAATAATGATAATAAGGAACAAAGAAAGTGAAGAAGAGAAAGAAGAAGAAAAAGAAGGAGAAAAAGATTAAAAAGAGGAACATGAAGAAGAAGAGGAAGAAAATGAAGAAGAAGAAGTAGTAGTAGAAGAAAGGGAAGAAGAAGAGGAAATAGACCAATGAGAAAAAGAAGGAAAAGAAGAAGTAGAGGAAGAAGAAGGATAAGAAAAAGATGGAGAAGATGAAAAAAGAGAAGAAAATGTGGAAGGTGAAGAACAAGAAGAAGAGTAAAAAGAAGAGGAGGAACAAGAGGAAGAAGAAGGAGAAGAACGAGGAGAAGAAGAAGAAGAAGAAGAAGGTGATGAAGTAGAAGAAGAAGAAGAGGAAGAAGAAGAAGAAGAAGAAGAAGAAGAAGAAGAAGAAGAAGAACAAGGAGAAGTAGAAGAACAAGGAGGAGGAGAAGAATATGATGAAGAAGAAGAAGAAGTACAAGAAGAAGAAGAAGAAGAAGAAGAAGGAGAAGGAGAAGAACCAAAAGATGAAGAAGAAGGAGAAGAAGTGGAAGAAGAAGAAGAAAAAAAAGAAGAAGAAGATGTTGTAGTAGAAAAGAAGGTCAAAAAAGAAGAAGGTGGAGAAGAAGAATAATAATTGGAAGAAGAGGAAGAAGTAGGAGAAGATAGAGGTGGAGAAGAAGAAGATGAAATAGAGGAAAAGGAACAACAAGAAGAAAGAGGAAAATAATTGGAAGAAGAAGAAGATAAAGAAGAAGAAGAAGAATAAGAAGAAGAAAAAGATGATGATGAAGAAGAAGAAAGAGAAGTTGGAGAATTAGAGGAAGAAGAATAGAAAGGAGAAAAAGATGAACAACAACAAGAAGACAAACAAGAAGAAGAAGGAAAGGTAAAAGAAGTTGGTGAGGAACAAGTAGAAGAAGATGAAGAAGAAGGGAATGGTGAAGAAGAAGATGAAGGAGAAGAAGAAAATGATGATGGTCATAAAGAAGATGAAGAAGTAGTAGTAGTTGAACAAGAAGAGGAAGAAGAAGAACAATAAAAAAAGAAGAAGATGTCGATGATTATCTTGATGATAGAGGAGAAGAGCAACAAAAAGAAGAACAGGGAGAAGAAGAAGAAGAAGAAGAAGATGAAGAAGAAGAGGTAGCAGTATAATAGAAAGAAAAAGAAAAAGAAGGAGGAGGAGGAGGGAATAAGGATACAAAGGGAGAAGAAGAAGAAAAAGAACAAGAAGAACAAAAATGTAGAGTAAGAAGAATAAGAAGAACAAGAAACAGATGAAGAGGAAAGAGAAGAAGAAGAAGAAGAAGGGGAAGAATAAGAAGAGTAACAAGTAGGAGAGGAGGAAGAAGAAGAAGAAGAAGGTGGAGGAGGAGGAGTAGGAGGGGAAGAAGAAGAAGAAGAAGAAGAAGAAGAAAAAGAAGAAGAAGAAGAAGAAGATTATAATGATGATAAGGAAGAAGAAGAAGTAGAACAAAAAGAAGAACAAGAAGAAGAAAAAGATGAAGTGGAAGGAGAAGAGGAAGAAGAAGAAGGACAAGAAGAAATAGAAGAAGACAAACAAGAAGAAGAAGTATAAGAAGAAGAAGAAGAAGAAGAAGTAGAGGTTGAAGAGGAATAACTCGAAGAAGAAGAAGAAGATGAGGAAGAAGAAGAAGAACAACAAGAGGAAGGAGAAGAAGATGATAAAGAATAAGAAAAAGTTGTAGAAAGAGACGAAGAAGAAAAAGGAGAGGAAGAAGAAGAAGAAGAAGAAGAAGAAGAAGTAGAAGGAGTGGAAGGTGAAGAAGATGGAGATGAAGAAGGCTAAAAAGAAGCAGACAAAGAAGAGGAAGGTGAAGAAGAAGAAAAAGAAGTAGACGAGGAAGAAGAAAAAGAAGAAGAGGAGGAAGAAGAGAAAGAAGAAGATTAAGAAGAAGAAGAGGAAGAAGAAGAAGAAGAAGTGGACAATGAAGGAGAAGGTTAAGATGAAGAAGAAGAAGGAGAACAACATGAAGAAGTAGAAGGTAAAGAAGAAGAAGAAGAAGAATATGAAGAAGAAGGATAAGAAGAAGAAGAATAAGAAGAAGACGAAGAAGAAGAAGAAGAAGGGTAAGAAGAAGGAGATGAAGAAGAAGAAGAAGAAGAAAAATGAGGGGAAGAAGAAGAAGGAGAAGAAAAACAAGAGGAAGAAGAAGGAAAAGAAGAAGAAGAATAAGAATGAGAAGCAAAGGAAGAAGAAGAAGTAGAATAATAAGAACAAGAGGATTGGGAAGAAGTTCGTAAGAAAGAAGAAGTAGAAGAAGTGAAAGGAGAAGAAGATAGAGAAGAAGTAGAAGAAGAAGAAGAAGAAGGAGAAGAAGAAGAAGAAGAAGGAGACAAAGAAGAAGAAGGAGAAGAAGAAGAAGTAGAACAAGAAGATGAAAAAGAAGCAGGGGAAGAGGAAGAAGAGGAATAAGAAGAAGAAGAAGAAGAAGAAGAAGAAGAAGAAGAAGAAGAAGATGAAGAAGAAGAAGGAGTAAAAGAAGAAGAAGAGGAAGAAGAAGAAGAAATATTTGAAGATGATGATGATGATGATTATGATGATGAAGGTGTAGCAGGCAGAGGAGAAGAAGAAGAAGAAGAAGAAGAACAACAACAACAACAATAGAAGGAAAAAGAAGGATAAGACAAAGAAGAGGGAAAAGAAGAAGAAGAACTTGAAGAAGATGAAAAGGAAGAAGAAGAAGGAGAAGGAGAAGGAGAACGACAAGTAGAAGAAGGAGAACAATAACAGGAAGAAGAAGAAGAAGAAGAAGTTGGATAAGAAGAAAAGGAAGAGGAAGAGGTAGAAGAAGATTAATAAGATGAAGAACAAGAACAAGAAATAGAAGAAGAAGAAGAAGTCGAGGAAGGAGAAGAAGAAGAAGAAAAAGATAAAGAAGAAGAAGAAGAAGAAGAGGAAGAATAACAAGGAGAATAAGGAGAAGAAGCAAAAGAACGAGAAAAAAAGAAGAAGCACAAGGATAAGATGATGGAAAAACATAAGACAAAGAGAAAGAAAAGGAAGAATAAGAAGAAGAAGTACAAGTAGAAGAAGAAAAAGAAGTAGAAGAAGAAGACGAAGAAAAAGAAGAGAAATAAGAAGATGAAGAAGAGGAAGAAGAAGGAGAAGAAGAAAAAGAAGAAGAAAGCAAAGAAGAAGAAAAAGATTAATAGTAATAATAATAATAATAATAAGGGGAAGAATGGGAAGACGAAGAAGATGAGGAAGAAGAAGAAGAAGAAGTGAAAGAAGAAGATGGAGATGAAGGGAAAGAAGAAGAAGAAGAAGAAGAGGAAGGAGATGAAGATGGTAAAGAACGAGAAAAAGAACTACAAGGAGACGAAGAAGAAAAAGGATAAGAAGAAGAAGAAAAAGAAAATGATGTAGAAGGAGAGGAAGGAGAAGAAGGTGGAGAAGAAGAAGAACAAGAAGAAGAAGCAAACAATGAGGAAGAACGAGAAGAAGAAGAAGAAGATGAAGAAGAAGAAGAAGAAGAAGAAGAATAAAAAGCAAAAGAATAAGTAAAAGAAGAAGAAGAAGAAGAAGAATAAGTGAACGAAGAAGAAGAAGATTATGAGGAAGAAGAAGAAGGCGAGCAACATGAAGAAGTAAAAGGCAAAGAAGAAGAAGGATAAGAAGAAAAAGAAGGAGAAGAAGAAGAAGATAGAGAATAAGGAAAAGAAGAAGAAGTATAAGACGGAGAAGCAGTAGAAGAAGTAGAAGAAGAACAACAACAAGAACAACAACAACAACAACAAAAACAACAAGAGGAAGGAGAAGAAGATGGTAAAGAAGAAGAAGAAGAAGTAGTTGGAGACGAAGAAGAAAAAAGAGGTGAAGAAGAAGAAGAAGAAGAAGAAGAAGGTTAAGAAGAAGAAGGAGTAGAAGAAGAAAAAGAAAGAGAATGAGGAAAAGAAGAAGAAGAACAAGATGGAGTAGTAGAAAAAGTAGTAGTAGTAGAAGAAGAAGAAGAAGAAGAAGAAGAAGAAGAACAACAACAACAACAACAAAAAACTAGAGGAAGGAGAAGAATATTATACAGAAGAAGAAAAGCAAGAAGAAGAAGATGAAGAAGAAGAAGAAGAAGAAGAAGAATAAGAAGAAGAAG
This sequence comes from Vanilla planifolia, assembly GCA_023846275.1. NCBI lineage: Eukaryota > Viridiplantae > Streptophyta > Magnoliopsida > Asparagales > Orchidaceae > Vanilla > Vanilla planifolia. Next base: position 1,939,712 of record JAIUJO010000053.1, read on the forward strand.
AAGAAGAAGAAGAAGAAGATGAAAGAAGAAGAAGAAGAAAAATAAGAAGAAGGAAGAAGAAGAAGCTTAAGAAGAAGAAGAAGATGAAGGACAAGAAGAAGATTAAGAAGAAGAAAATTAAGACGAAGAAGTAGAAGAACATGAAGAAGAAGCAGAGGAAGATTAAGAAGAAGGCAAAGAAGAATAACAAGTAGACAAAAGAGAAGAAGAAGAAAAAGAAGATGGTGAAGATAAAGAAGAAGAAGAAAAAGAAGATGAAGAAATATAAGAAGATGAAGAAGAAGAAATAGGAGGAGAAGAGGAAGGGGAAGGACAAGAAGGAGAACAACAAAAGGAGGAAGAAAAAGAAGGGAAAGAAGAAGGAAAACAATAATAACTAAAGGAAGAAGAAGAAGAAGAAGAAGAAGAAGAAGAAGAAGTGGAAGAAGAAGAGAAGAGGAAGGACAAGAAGTTGGAAAGAAGAAGAAAAAAGAAGAAGAATAAGGAGGAGGCAAAGAAGAACGCAAATTACAGGAAAAGTGAGAAGGAGATGAGGAATAACAAGAAGAATAAGTAGAAGAGGAGGAAGAAGAAGATGTAGAAGAAGAAGAAGAAGAAAAAGAAGAAAAAAAGGGAGAAGACGAAAAGAAGAAGAAGAAGAGGAAGAAGAAAGAAGGAGAAGAAAAAGAAGAAGGCAAAGAAGAAAAAAAAGAAGCAGAAGAAAAAGAAGAAGGAGAAGAAGAAGAAGTTGAAGAAAAAGAAAAAAAAGGTAAAGAAGAAGATGGAGATGAAAGGTAAGAAGAAGAAGAAGAATACGAGGAAGGATAAGAAGATGCTAAAGAAGAAGAAGTAGAAGGAAATGAAGAAGAAAAAGGAGAAGAAGAAGAAGAAGAAGAAGAATAATAAGAAGAAGAAGAAGTAAAAGAAGTAGAAAAAGAGGAAGGAGAAGAAGAAGAATGGAAAGGAGGAGAATAAGTTGAAGAAGAAGAAGATAAAGAAGAAAAATGAGAAAAAAAGAAGAAGAAAAAGAAGAAGAATTAAAAAGAGAAGAAGGAGAAGAAGAAGAATTGATCGATGAAGAAGAAGATGAAGGGTAAGAAGAAGAAAGAGAACAAGATGATGAAAAAGATGGCAAAGTAGAAGAATAATAATAAGAAGAAGAAGTAGAAGAAGTGCAAGAAGAAGAAGTAGAAAAGTAAAAAAGGAGGAGAAGCAGAAGAAGAAGAAGAAGAAGAAGAAGAAGAAGGGGTAGAAGAACAAGGAGAAGAGAAAGAAGAGGAAGAAGAAGGAAAAGAAGAAGAAGAAAATGAAGAAGTAGAGGAAGAAGAAGAAGAAGGAGAAGGAGAAGGAGAAGAAGAAGAAGAAGAAGAAGAAAAAAAGGGAAGGAAGAAAAAGAAGAGGCAAAAGAAGAAGAACTTTGACAAGAAGAAGCGGAAGAAGAACTGAAGGAAGAAGTGGAAAAAGAAGAAGAAGAAGAACGGAAAGAAGAAAAAGAAGAAGAAAACATGCAAGAAGTAGGTAACGAAGAAGAAGAATAGGAAGAAGAAGAAGTGGAGAATAAGGAGAAGAAGTGGAAGAAGAAGATAAGGAAGAAGAAGAAGAAGAAGCAGAAGAAGAAAAAGGAGAAGTAGAAGAGGAAGGTGAAGAAGAAGAAGAAGAAAAAAAACAAGAAGAAGAAGAAGGGGAAGGAGAAGTAGCATAATAATAATAAGGAACAAAGAAAGTGAAGAAGAGAAAGAAGAAGAAAAAGAAGGAGAAAAAGATTAAAAAGAGGAACACGAAGAAGAAGAGGAAGAAAATGAAGAAGAAGAAGAAGAAGAAGAAGTAGAAGAAAGGGAAGAAGAAGAGGAAATAGAGCAACGAGAAAAAGAAGGAAAAGAAGAAGTAGGGGAAGAAGAAGGATAAGAAAAAGATGGAGAAGATGAAAAAAGGGAAGAAAATGTGGAAGGTGAAGAACAAGAAGAAGAGTAAAAAGAGGAGGAGGAACAAGAGGAAAAAGAAGGAGAAGAACGAGGAGAAGAAGAAGAAGAAGAAGAAGGTGATGAAGTAGAAGAAGAAGAGGAAGAAGAAGAAGAAGAAGAAGAAGAAGAACAAGGAAAAGTAGAAGAGCAAGGAGGAGAAGAAGAAGATGATGAAGAAGAAGAAGAAGTAGAAGAAGAAGAACAAGAAGAAGGAGAAGAAGAAGAACCAAAAGATGAAGAAGAAGGAGAAGAAGTGGAAGAAGAAGAAGAAGAAGAAGAAGAAGAAGATGTTGTAGCAGAAAAGAAGGTCGAAAAAGAAGAAGGTGGAGAAGAAGAAGAATAATTGGAAGAAGGGGAAGAAGAAGGAGAAGATAGAGGTGGAGAAGAAGAAGATCAAATAGAGGAAAAGGAACAACAAGAAGAAAGACGAGAATAATTGGAAGAAGAAGAAGATAAAGAAGAAGAAGAAGAATAAGAAGAAGAAAAAGATGATGATGAAGAAGAAGAAAGAGAAGTTGGAGAATTAGAGGAAGAAGAACAGAAAGAAGAAAAAGATGAACAACAACAAGAAGACAAACAAGAAGAAGAAGGAAAGGTAAAAGAAGTTGGTGAAGAACAAGTAGAAGAAGAAGAAGAAGAAGGAAATGGTGAAGAAGAAGATGAAGGAGAAGAAGAAAATGATGATGGTCATAAAGAAGACGAAGAAGCAGTAGTAGTAGTTGAACAAGAAGAGGAAGAAAAAGAATAATAAAAAAAAGAAGAAGATGCCGATGATTATTGTGATGATAGAGAAGAAGAGCAACAAAAAGAAGAACATGGAGAAGAAGAAGAAGAAGAAGAAGAAGATGAAGAAGAAGAGGTAGCAGTATAAGAGAAAGAAAAAGAAAAAGAAGGAGGAGGAGTGGATAAGGAAACAAAGGGAGAAGAAGAAGAAAAAGAACAAGAAGAAAAAAATGTAGAGTAAGAAGAAGAAGAAGAACAAGAAACAGATGAAGAGGAAAGAGAAGAAGAAGAAGAAGGAGGGGAAGAATAAGAAGAGTAAGAAGTAGGAGTGGAGGAAGAAGAAGAAGAAGAAGAAGGTGGAGGAGGAGGGGTAGGAGGGGAAGAAGAAGAAGAAGAAGAAGAAGAAAAAGAAGAAGAAGAAGAAGAAGATTATAATGATGATAAGGAAGAAGAAGAAGTAGAACAAAAAGAAGAACAAGAAGAAGAAAAAGAGGAAGTGGAAGGAGAAGAGGAAGAAGAAGAAGGACAAGAAGAAATAGAGGAAGACAAACAAGAAGAAGAAGAAGTATAAGAAGAAGAAGAAGAAGAAGAAGTAGAGGATGAAGAGGAATAACTCGAAGAAGAAGAAGAAGAACAAGAGGAAGGAGAAGAAGATGATAAAGAATAAGAAAAAGTAGTAGAAAGAGACGAAGAAGAAAAAGGAGAGGAAGAAGAAGAAGAAGAAGAAGAAGTAGAAGGAGTGGAAGGAGAAGAAGATGGAGATGAAGAAGGCTAAAAAGAAGCAGACAAAGAAGAGGAAGGTGAAGAAGAAGAAAAAGAAGTAGACGAGGAAGAAGAAAAAGAACAAGAGGAGGAAGAAGAAAAAGAAGAAGATTAAGAAGAAGAAGAGGAAGAAGAAGAAGAAGAAGAAGTGGACAATGAAGGAGAAGATTAAGATGAAGAAGAAGAAGGAGAACAACATGAAGAAGGAGAAGGTAAAGAAGAAGAAGAAGAAGAAGAAGAAGAAAATGAAGAAGAAGGATAAGAAGAAGAAGAATAAGAAGAAGACGAAGAAGAAGAAGAAGAAGGGTAAGAAGAAGGAGATGAAGAAGAAGAAGAAGAAAAATGAGGGGAAGAAGAAGAAGGAGAAGAAAAAGAAGTGGAAGAAGAAGGAAAAGAAGAAGAAGAATAAGAATGAGAAGCAAAGGAAGAAGAAGTAGAATAATAAGAACAAGAGGATGGGGAAGAAGGTCGTAAGAAAGAAGAAGTAGAAGAAGTGAAAGGAGAAGAAGATAGAGAAGAAGTAGAAGAAGAAGAAGAAGGAGAAGAAGAAGAGGAAGAAGGAGATGAAGAAGAAGAAGGAGAAGAAGAAGAAAAAGTAGAAAAAGAAGATGAAAAAGAAGAAGCAGGGGAAGAGGAAGAAGAGGAATAAGAAGAAGAAGAAGAAGAAGAAGAAGAAGAAGAAAAAGAAGAAGAAGAAGAAGAAGAAGAAGAAGAAGAAGAAGATGAAGAAGAAGAAGGAGAAAAAGAAGAAGAGGAAGAAGAAGAAGAAATATTTGAAGATGATGATGATGATGATTATGATGATGAAGGTGTAGCAGGCAGAGGAGAAGAAGAAGAAGAAGAACGACAAAAACAACAACAATAGAAGGAAGAAGAAGGATAAGACAAAGAAGAGGGAAAAGAAGAAGAAGAACTTGAAGAAGATGTAAAGGTAGAAGAAGAAGGAGAAGGAGAAGGAGAACGACAAGTAGAAGAAGGAGAACAATAACAGGAAGAAGAAGAAGTTGGATAAGAAGAAAAGGAATAAGAGGAAGAGGTAGAAGAAGATTAAGAAGAAGAAGAAGAAGAACAAGAAATAGAAGAAGAAGAAGAAGTCGAGGAAGGAGAAGAAGAAGAAGAAGATAAAGAAGAAGAAGAAGAAGAAGAGGAAGAAGAACAAAGAGAATAAGGAGAAGAAGCAAAAGAACGAGAAAAAAAGAAGAAGCACAAGGATAAGATGATGGAAAAACACACTATAAAGAGAAAGAAGAGGAAGAATAAGAAGAAGTACAAGTAGAAGAAGAAAAAGAAGTAGAAGAAGAAGACGAAGAAAAAGAAGAAGAGAAAGAAGAAGATGAAGAAGAGGAAGAAGAAGGAGAAGAAGAAAAAGAAGAAGAAAGCAAAGAAGAAGAAAAAGATTAATAGTAATAATAATAATAATAATAAGGGGAAGAATGGGAAGACGAAGAAGATGAGGAAGAAGAAGAAGAAGAAGTGAAAGAAGAAGATGGAGATGAAGGGAAAGAAGAAGAAGAAGAAGAAGAGGAAGGAGATGAAGATGGTAAAGAACGAGAAAAAGAACTACAAGGAGACGAAGAAGAAAAAGGATAAGAAGAAGAAGAAAAAGAAAATGATGTAGAAGGAGAGGAAGGAGAAGAAGGTGGAGAAGAAGAAGAACAAGAAGAAGAAGCAAACAATGAGGAAGAACGAGAAGAAGAAGAAGAAGATGAAGAAGAAGAAGAAGAAGAAGAAGAATAAAAAGCAAAAGAATAAGTAAAAGAAGAAGAAGAAGAAGAAGAATAAGTGAACGAAGAAGAAGAAGATTATGAGGAAGAAGAAGAAGGCGAGCAACATGAAGAAGTAAAAGGCAAAGAAGAAGAAGGATAAGAAGAAAAAGAAGGAGAAGAAGAAGAAGATAGAGAATAAGGAAAAGAAGAAGAAGTATAAGACGGAGAAGCAGTAGAAGAAGTAGAAGAAGAACAACAACAAGAACAACAACAACAACAACAAAAACAACAAGAGGAAGGAGAAGAAGATGGTAAAGAAGAAGAAGAAGAAGTAGTTGGAGACGAAGAAGAAAAAAGAGGTGAAGAAGAAGAAGAAGAAGAAGAAGAAGGTTAAGAAGAAGAAGGAGTAGAAGAAGAAAAAGAAAGAGAATGAGGAAAAGAAGAAGAAGAACAAGATGGAGTAGTAGAAAAAGTAGTAGTAGTAGAAGAAGAAGAAGAAGAAGAAGAAGAAGAAGAACTACAACAACAACAACAAAAAACTAGAGGAAGGAGAAGAATATTATACAGAAGAAGAAAAGCAAGAAGAAGAAGATGAAGAAGAAGAAGAAGAAGAAGAAGAATAAGAAGAAGAAGAAGAAGAAGAAGAAGAAGATGAAAGAAGAAGAAGAAGAAAAATAAGAAGAAGGAAGAAGAAGAAGCTTAAGAAGAAGAAGAAGATGAAGGACAAGAAGAAGATTAAGAAGAAGAAAATTAAGACGAAGAAGTAGAAGAACATGAAGAAGAAGCAGAGGAAGATTAAGAAGAAGGCAAAGAAGAATAACAAGTAGACAAAAGAGAAGAAGAAGAAAAAGAAGATGGTGAAGATAAAGAAGAAGAAGAAAAAGAAGATGAAGAAATATAAGAAGATGAAGAAGAAGAAATAGGAGGAGAAGAGGAAGGGGAAGGACAAGAAGGAGAACAACAAAAGGAGGAAGAAAAAGAAGGGAAAGAAGAAGGAAAACAATAATAACTAAAGGAAGAAGAAGAAGAAGAAGAAGAAGAAGAAGAAGAAGTGGAAGAAGAAGAGAAGAGGAAGGACAAGAAGTTGGAAAGAAGAAGAAAAAAGAAGAAGAATAAGGAGGAGGCAAAGAAGAACGCAAATTACAGGAAAAGTGAGAAGGAGATGAGGAATAACAAGAAGAATAAGTAGAAGAGGAGGAAGAAGAAGATGTAGAAGAAGAAGAAGAAGAAAAAGAAGAAAAAAAGGGAGAAGACGAAAAGAAGAAGAAGAAGAGGAAGAAGAAAGAAGGAGAAGAAAAAGAAGAAGGCAAAGAAGAAAAAGAAGAAGCAGAAGAAAAAGAAGAAGGAGAAGAAGAAGAAGTTGAAGAAAAAGAAAAAAAAGGTAAAGAAGAAGATGGAGATGAAAGGTAAGAAGAAGAAGAAGAATACGAGGAAGGATAAGAAGATGCTAAAGAAGAAGAAGTAGAAGGAAATGAAGAAGAAAAAGGAGAAGAAGAAGAAGAAGAAGAAGAAGAATAATAAGAAGAAGAAGAAGTAAAAGAAGTAGAAAAAGAGGAAGGAGAAGAAGAAGAATGGAAAGGAGGAGAATAAGTTGAAGAAGAAGAAGATAAAGAAGAAAAATGAGAAAAAAAGAAGAAGAAAAAGAAGAAGAATTAAAAAGAGAAGAAGGAGAAGAAGAAGAATTGATCGATGAAGAAGAAGATGAAGGGTAAGAAGAAGAAAGAGAACAAGATGATGAAAAAGATGGCAAAGTAGAAGAATAATAATAAGAAGAAGAAGTAGAAGAAGTGCAAGAAGAAGAAGTAGAAAAGTAAAAAAGGAGGAGAAGCAGAAGAAGAAGAAGAAGAAGAAGAAGAAGAAGGGGTAGAAGAACAAGGAGAAGAGAAAGAAGAGGAAGAAGAAGGAAAAGAAGAAGAAGAAAATGAAGAAGTAGAGGAAGAAGAAGAAGAAGGAGAAGGAGAAGGAGAAGAAGAAGAAGAAGAAGAAGAAAAAAAGGGAAGGAAGAAAAAGAAGAGGCAAAAGAAGAAGAACTTTGACAAGAAGAAGCGGAAGAAGAACTGAAGGAAGAAGTGGAAAAAGAAGAAGAAGAAGAACGGAAAGAAGAAAAAGAAGAAGAAAACATGCAAGAAGTAGGTAACGAAGAAGAAGAATAGGAAGAAGAAGAAGTGGAGAATAAGGAGAAGAAGTGGAAGAAGAAGATAAGGAAGAAGAAGAAGAAGAAGCAGAAGAAGAAAAAGGAGAAGTAGAAGAGGAAGGTGAAGAAGAAGAAGAAGAAAAAAAACAAGAAGAAGAAGAAGGGGAAGGAGAAGTAGCATAATAATAATAAGGAACAAAGAAAGTGAAGAAGAGAAAGAAGAAGAAAAAGAAGGAGAAAAAGATTAAAAAGAGGAACACGAAGAAGAAGAGGAAGAAAATGAAGAAGAAGAAGAAGAAGAAGAAGTAGAAGAAAGGGAAGAAGAAGAGGAAATAGAGCAACGAGAAAAAGAAGGAAAAGAAGAAGTAGGGGAAGAAGAAGGATAAGAAAAAGATGGAGAAGATGAAAAAAGGGAAGAAAATGTGGAAGGTGAAGAACAAGAAGAAGAGTAAAAAGAGGAGGAGGAACAAGAGGAAAAAGAAGGAGAAGAACGAGGAGAAGAAGAAGAAGAAGAAGAAGGTGATGAAGTAGAAGAAGAAGAGGAAGAAGAAGAAGAAGAAGAAGAAGAAGAACAAGGAAAAGTAGAAGAGCAAGGAGGAGAAGAAGAAGATGATGAAGAAGAAGAAGAAGTAGAAGAAGAAGAACAAGAAGAAGGAGAAGAAGAAGAACCAAAAGATGAAGAAGAAGGAGAAGAAGTGGAAGAAGAAGAAGAAGAAGAAGAAGAAGAAGATGTTGTAGCAGAAAAGAAGGTCGAAAAAGAAGAAGGTGGAGAAGAAGAAGAATAATTGGAAGAAGGGGAAGAAGAAGGAGAAGATAGAGGTGGAGAAGAAGAAGATCAAATAGAGGAAAAGGAACAACAAGAAGAAAGACGAGAATAATTGGAAGAAGAAGAAGATAAAGAAGAAGAAGAAGAATAAGAAGAAGAAAAAGATGATGATGAAGAAGAAGAAAGAGAAGTTGGAGAATTAGAGGAAGAAGAACAGAAAGAAGAAAAAGATGAACAACAACAAGAAGACAAACAAGAAGAAGAAGGAAAGGTAAAAGAAGTTGGTGAAGAACAAGTAGAAGAAGAAGAAGAAGAAGGAAATGGTGAAGAAGAAGATGAAGGAGAAGAAGAAAATGATGATGGTCATAAAGAAGACGAAGAAGCAGTAGTAGTAGTTGAACAAGAAGAGGAAGAAAAAGAATAATAAAAAAAAGAAGAAGATGCCGATGATTATTGTGATGATAGAGAAGAAGAGCAACAAAAAGAAGAACATGGAGAAGAAGAAGAAGAAGAAGAAGAAGATGAAGAAGAAGAGGTAGCAGTATAAGAGAAAGAAAAAGAAAAAGAAGGAGGAGGAGTGGATAAGGAAACAAAGGGAGAAGAAGAAGAAAAAGAACAAGAAGAAAAAAATGTAGAGTAAGAAGAAGAAGAAGAACAAGAAACAGATGAAGAGGAAAGAGAAGAAGAAGAAGAAGGAGGGGAAGAATAAGAAGAGTAAGAAGTAGGAGTGGAGGAAGAAGAAGAAGAAGAAGAAGGTGGAGGAGGAGGGGTAGGAGGGGAAGAAGAAGAAGAAGAAGAAGAAGAAAAAGAAGAAGAAGAAGAAGAAGATTATAATGATGATAAGGAAGAAGAAGAAGTAGAACAAAAAGAAGAACAAGAAGAAGAAAAAGAGGAAGTGGAAGGAGAAGAGGAAGAAGAAGAAGGACAAGAAGAAATAGAGGAAGACAAACAAGAAGAAGAAGAAGTATAAGAAGAAGAAGAAGAAGAAGAAGTAGAGGATGAAGAGGAATAACTCGAAGAAGAAGAAGAAGAACAAGAGGAAGGAGAAGAAGATGATAAAGAATAAGAAAAAGTAGTAGAAAGAGACGAAGAAGAAAAAGGAGAGGAAGAAGAAGAAGAAGAAGAAGAAGTAGAAGGAGTGGAAGGAGAAGAAGATGGAGATGAAGAAGGCTAAAAAGAAGCAGACAAAGAAGAGGAAGGTGAAGAAGAAGAAAAAGAAGTAGACGAGGAAGAAGAAAAAGAACAAGAGGAGGAAGAAGAAAAAGAAGAAGATTAAGAAGAAGAAGAGGAAGAAGAAGAAGAAGAAGAAGTGGACAATGAAGGAGAAGATTAAGATGAAGAAGAAGAAGGAGAACAACATGAAGAAGGAGAAGGTAAAGAAGAAGAAGAAGAAGAAGAAGAAGAAAATGAAGAAGAAGGATAAGAAGAAGAAGAATAAGAAGAAGACGAAGAAGAAGAAGAAGAAGGGTAAGAAGAAGGAGATGAAGAAGAAGAAGAAGAAAAATGAGGGGAAGAAGAAGAAGGAGAAGAAAAAGAAGTGGAAGAAGAAGGAAAAGAAGAAGAAGAATAAGAATGAGAAGCAAAGGAAGAAGAAGTAGAATAATAAGAACAAGAGGATGGGGAAGAAGGTCGTAAGAAAGAAGAAGTAGAAGAAGTGAAAGGAGAAGAAGATAGAGAAGAAGTAGAAGAAGAAGAAGAAGGAGAAGAAGAAGAGGAAGAAGGAGATGAAGAAGAAGAAGGAGAAGAAGAAGAAAAAGTAGAAAAAGAAGATGAAAAAGAAGAAGCAGGGGAAGAGGAAGAAGAGGAATAAGAAGAAGAAGAAGAAGAAGAAGAAGAAGAAGAAAAAGAAGAAGAAGAAGAAGAAGAAGAAGAAGAAGAAGAAGATGAAGAAGAAGAAGGAGAAAAAGAAGAAGAGGAAGAAGAAGAAGAAATATTTGAAGATGATGATGATGATGATTATGATGATGAAGGTGTAGCAGGCAGAGGAGAAGAAGAAGAAGAAGAACGACAAAAACAACAACAATAGAAGGAAGAAGAAGGATAAGACAAAGAAGAGGGAAAAGAAGAAGAAGAACTTGAAGAAGATGTAAAGGTAGAAGAAGAAGGAGAAGGAGAAGGAGAACGACAAGTAGAAGAAGGAGAACAATAACAGGAAGAAGAAGAAGAAGAAGAAGTTGGATAAGAAGAAAAGGAATAAGAGGAAGAGGTAGAAGAAGATTAAGAAGAAGAAGAAGAAGAACAAGAAATAGAAGAAGAAGAAGAAGTCGAGGAAGGAGAAGAAGAAGAAGAAGATAAAGAAGAAGAAGAAGAAGAAGAGGAAGAAGAACAAAGAGAATAAGGAGAAGAAGCAAAAGAACGAGAAAAAAAGAAGAAGCACAAGGATAAGATGATGGAAAAACACACTATAAAGAGAAAGAAGAGGAAGAATAAGAAGAAGAAGTACAAGTAGAAGAAGAAAAAGAAGTAGAAGAAGAAGACGAAGAAAAAGAAGAAGAGAAAGAAGAAGATGAAGAAGATGAAGAAGAAGGAGAAGAAGAAAAAGAAGAAGAAACCAAAGAAGAAGAAAAAGTTTAATAATAATAATAATAATAATAATAAGGAGAAGAATGGGAAGATGAAGAAGGTGAGGAAGATGAAGAAGAAGTGAAAGAAGAAGATTGAGATGAAGGGGAAGAAGAAGAAGAAGAAGAAGAGGAAGGAGATGAAGATGGTAAAGAACGAGAAAAAGAAGTACAAGGAGATGAAGAAGAAAAAGGATAAGAAGAGGAAGAAAAAGAAGATGATGTAGAAGGAGAGGAAGGAGAAGAAGGTGGAGAAGAAGAAGAACAAGGAGAAGAAGCAAACAATGAGGAAAAACGAAAAGAAGATGAAGAAGAAGAAGAAGAAGAAGAAAAAGAAAAAGAATAAGTAAAAGAAAAAGAAGAAGAAGATGAAGAATAAGTGAACGAAGATGAAGAAGATTATGAGGAAGAAGAAGAAGGAGAGCAACAAGAAGAAGTAAAAGGCAAAGAAGAAGAAGAAGAAGAAGAAGAAGGATAAGAAGAAAAAGAAGGAGAAGAAGAAGAAGCAAGAGAATAAGGAAAAGAAGAAGTATAAGACGGAGAAGCAGTAGAAGAAGTAGAAGAAGAAGAAGAAGAAGAAGAACAACAACAACAACAACAAAAACAACAAGAGGAAGGAGAAGAAGATCGTAAAGAAGAAGAAGTAGTTGGAGACAAAGAAGAAAAAGGAGGTGAAGAAGAAGAAGAAGAAGAAGGTTAAGAAGATGAAGAAGGAGGAGAAGAAGAAAAAGAAAGAGAATAAGGAAAAGAAGAAAAAGAACAAGATGGAGAAGCAGTAGAAGAAGTAGTAGAAGAAGAAGAAGAAGAAGATGAAGAACAACAACAACAACAACAATAACAAAAACAACTAGAGGAAGGAGAACAATATCATACAGAAGAAGAACAAGAAGTACATGGAGAGGAAGAAGAAAAGGAGGAGGAGAAGAAGAAGAAGAAGATGATGATGATGTTGATAAGGAATAAGAAGAAGAAGGAGAAGAAGGTGAAGATGAAGATGAAGAAGAAGTTGAAGAAGTGGAAGGAGAAGAAGATATACAAGAAAAAGAAGAAGAAAAAGAAGGAGACGAAGAAGAAGAAGGAGAAGAAGAAGAAGAAGAAGAAGAAGAAGAAGAAGAATAAGAAGAAGAATAAAAAGAAGAAGAAGAAGAAGAAGAAGAAGAAAATAAAGAAGAAGAGGAAGAGGAAGAAAAGAAGAAGTGAATAAAGATGAAGAATATTAAGGGAAAGAAGAAGAAGGAGAACAAGATGAAGAAGAAGAACGCAAAGAAGAAGAAGAAGAAGAAGAAGAAGCAGAAGAAGACGAAGAGGAAGAAGTAGTAGAAGAACAAGAAGATGATGATGATGAAGAACAAAAGTAGGACAAGGGGAGCAGGAAGAAGAAGAAGAAGAAGAAGAATAACAAAAGAAAGAAGAAGAAGAAGAGGAAGAAGAACAGAAGGAGAAGCACAACTAGAAGAAGAATAATAATAGGAAGAAGAAGAAGAAGAAGAAGAAGTTCTACAAGAAGAAAAGGAAGAAGAGGAAGAGGAAGCTAAAGAACCAGAAGAAGAAGAAGAAGATGATGATGAAGAAAAAGTGCAAGAAGAAGAAGAAGAAGTAGAAGAAGCGAAAGGAGAACAAAGAGAAGAAGGAGAAGAAGCTGAAGGAAAAGAAAAGGAAGAAGAAGGAGAAGTATAAGATGAAGCAAAAGATAAGAAAATGAAGAAGAGGAAGAGGAAGAGGAAGAACAAGAACCAGAACAAGATGTGGAAGAAGAAGAATAACAACAAAATAAGAAATAGAAGAAGAAGGAGAAGAAGAAGAGAAACAGCAAGACGAAGAAGAAGTAGAAGGAGAAGAAGAGGAAGAAGAAGAACAAGGAAAACGAAGAGAAGGTGAAGTAGATGAAGAAAAGTAAGTAGAAGGAAAATGATAAGATAAAGGAAAAAGAAAAGAAGACGAAGAAGAAGAAGAAGAATTTGTGGAGGATGATGAAGAAGAAGAGCAAGAAGAAGTGCAAGGAGGAGAAGAAGTAGAAGAAAAATTAGAAGAAGAAGAAGAAGAACAAGAAGAAGTAGAAGAAGAAGAAGAAGAAGAAGAGAAAACACTGAAAGAAAAAGAAGAAGAAGACCAAATGGAAGAATATTGAAAACAAGAAGAAGAAGGGAAGAAGGAGAAAATGGAGTAGAAGAAGAAGAAGAGGAAGTGAAGGAGCTGAAGAACAAGAAGAAGTAGAA
>JAIUJO010000053.1:1957519-1962519 GCA_023846275.1 Vanilla planifolia
GGAAGAAGGAGAAGAAGAAGAAGAAAAAAAGTAGAAGAAGGAGGAGGTGGAGTAGATAAAGAAGTTGTTGATGAAGAAAAAGAAGTAGAAGAAGAAGAAAAAAATGAACAGGAAGAAGAACAGAAAGATGAACAGGAACAAGAAGAAGATGATGATGATGAAGAAGAAGGAAGAGAAGAAGAAGAAGAAGAAGAAGAAGAAGAAGAAAAAGAAGAAAAACCAGGAGAGGAAGAAGAAGAAAATGAAGTTGGAGAAGAAGAAGAAGAAGGAAAAGATATTGTAGAAGAAGTAGAAGAAGAAGTGAAAGAAGTCGTATAAGAAGAAAATATTAATGATGATGATGATGAAGAAGAAGAACAAGAAGAAAAAGAAAGGAAAAAGATTCAAGAGGTGATCTAAAAGAACAAGTAGTAGTATTTGAAGAAGAAGACAAATAAGGGAAAAAGAAGGAGAAGGGGTTGATGAAAGAGAGGGAGTAGAAGAAGAAGAATAAGATTTAGAGTAAGAAGAGGAGGAAGGAGAAGAAGAAGAGGAAGAATAGGAGATAGTAGTAGTAGAAGAAGAAGAAGAAAAAGAATTAGAAGAATGATAATAATAAGAAGAAGAAGAAGAAGAAGAAGAGGAAATATATAAAGAAGAAGAAGAAGAAGAAGAAGAAAAGAAGAAGTTGAAGGGGAAGGAGAAGAAAAAGAAGAAGAAGGAGAAAAAAGAGGAGGAAGCAAAGAAGAAGGAAAAGAAGATGAAAATGGAGAAGAGGAAGAGGAAGAAGAAGAAGAAGAAGAAGAAGTTGAAGAAGAAGAAGAAGAAGAAGAAGTTGAAGAAGAAGAAAAAGAAGAACAATAAAAAGAAGAAGATGAAGAAGAAAAAGTGGAAGAAGAAGAGGATGAAGAATATGTTGAAGAAGAAGGTAAAGGAGAAGAAGAAGAAGAAGGTGATGAAGAAGAAGGGGAGAAGAAGGAAGAAGATAAGGTAGGAGAAGGAGAAGAAGAAGAACAAGAATAAGAAGAAGAGGAAGAAGATGAAGAAGAAAAAGTAGAAGAAGAAGAAGAAGCAGACGAAGATGAAGAATAGGAAGAAGAAGAAGAAGAAGAAGAAGAAGAATAAGAAGAAGAAGAACAAGAAGCGGAAGACAAAGAAGAGTAAGAAGAAGAAGAAGAAGAAGAGGAAGGAGAAGAAGAAGAAGTATAAGAAGGAAAGAAAGAAGGAGAATAATACGAACAACAACAGGATGGAGACAAAGAAGAAGAAGAAGAAGAACAAGAAGAAGAACAAGAAAAAGAATAAGAAGAAGAAAGAGAAGAAGCAGAGGAAGAAGAAGAAGAAGAAGAAGAAAAGGAAGACAAAGAAGAAGAGGATGATTAAGAGAAAGAAGAAGGAGAAAAAGAAGAAGAAGATAAAGGCAAAGAAGAGGAAGAAGAAAAAGAAGAAGAGGAAGAAGAAGATAAAGAAGAAGGGGAAGAAGAAGAAGAAGAACAAGGTAAAGAAGTAGAAGAAGAACAAGAGGAAGAAGTTGGGGAAGAAGAAGAAGAATAAGAAGAAAAAGAAGGAGAAGTAGAGGAAATATACAAAGAAGAAAAGAAGAAGAAGATGAAAAAGAAAAAGAAGAAAAATGATAAGATGTAGGAGAAGGTGAGGAAGAAGAAGAAGAAGAAGAATAAGAAAAAGAAAACTAGTAGTAATAGTAGAAGAAGAAGAAGAAGAAGGAGAAGTAGACGAAGAAGAAGAAGAAGAAGAACAAGGACAAGAACTAAAAGAAGCAGAAGTTTAAAAAGAAGATGGAGACGAAGAAGAAGATGATGAAGAAGAAGAGAAAGAATAAGAAGAAGAATAAGAAGAAGAAGAAGCAAATGAAGTTGAAGAAGAGGAAGAAGAAGAAGAAGAAGAAGAAGAAGAAGAAGTAGGAAAAGGACAAGGAGGAGAAAAAGAAGAAGAAGAAGAAGATTAAGAAGATGATGAAGAACAAGATGCGGAAGAAGTAGAATATGAAGAAGAAGAAGAAGAAGGAGAAGCAAAAATAGAAGAAGAAGAACAAGAAGAAGAAGAAGAAGAAAAATAAGAAGAAGAGGAAGAAGAAGAAGAAGAAGTAATAGTAGAAGAAGAAAAAGAAGTTGGAGAAGAAGAAGATGTAGAAGAAGAAGTAGAAGAAGAAGAAGAAGAAGAAGAAGAAGAAGTAGAAGAAGCAGAAGAAGAAGAAGAAGAAGAAGAGCAAGAAAAAGAAGTAAAAGAAGAAGAAAAAAAGAGAAAGAAGAAGAAGAAGAACAACAACAACAACAACAACAACAATAAGGAGGAGAGGAAGCAGAAGAATTAGAAAAGGAAGAAAGAGAACAAGGAGCAAAAGAAGAAAGACAAGTAGAAAAAGAAGAAGAAGAAAAAGGAGAGGAAAAAGAAGAAGAAGAAGAAGTAGAAGAAGAAGAAGAAGAAGAGGAAGAAAAAGTGCAAAAAGAAGAAGGTGAAGAAGAAGATTTAAAATAAGAAGAAGAAGATGAAGAAGATGAAGAAGAGGAAGAGGAAGAGGAAGAAGAAGAAGAAGAAGAAAAAGAAGAAGAAGTAATAGGCGAAGAAGAACGAGAACAAAAAGAAATGGAGAAGAAGATGAAGAAGAAGAAGAAGAGGAAGAAGGAGACGAAGAAGAAGAAGAAAAAGAAGTCCAAGAAGAAGAAGAAGTAGAAGAAGAAGAATAAGAAGATGAAGAAGAAGAAGAAGGACAAGACGAAGAGAAAGAAGAAGATGGAGAATAGGAGATAGAAGAAGAAAAAAAGAGGAAGAAAAAGGAGAACAAGAAGGAGAAGAAAGCTAACAAGTAGATGAAAAAGAAGAGAAAAAAGGAGAAGAATTGAATGAAGAAGAAGAAGAAGGGCATGAAGAAGAAGAAGAGGACTTGGAAAGAGAAGTAGGAAAAGAAGGAGATGATGATGAAGAAGAAGAAGAAGAAAAATAAGAAAAAGAAAAAAAGGATGAAGACGAAGAAGAAAAGTAGGAAAAGAAGAAGTAAGAGAAGAAGAAGAAGTAGTTGTAATAGTAGTAGTAGAAGAAGAAGAAGAGGAAGAAGAGGATGATGGAGAAGAAGGAGATGAAAAAGTGCGAGAAGAAGTAGAAGAAGAAGAAGTGGAAGAAAAAGAAGAAGAAGATCAAGTAGAAGAAGAAGAAGAAGAAGAAGAAGAAGTGGAAGAAAAAGAAGAAGAAGATAGAGAAGAAGAAGAAGAAGAAGAAGAAGAATAAAAATTTGTAAAAGGACAAGAAGAAGAGGAAGAAGTAGACATAGAAGAAGAAGAAGAAGAAGAAGAAGATGATGATGATGATGATGAAGATAAAGAAGAACAAGTAGAACAGGATGGAGAATATAGAGAAGAAGAAGAAGTAGTAGGAAGAGAAGAAGACGAAGAAGAAGAAGAAGAAGAACAAAGAGATGATGAGGAAGAAGATGAAGAGAAAGAAAATGGGGAAAGGAGAAGAGGTAGGAGAAGGAGCAGAAGAAGAAGTAGAATTACAAGAAGAAGAAGAAGAAGGAGAAGAAATAGAAGGGGAATACCATAAAGAAGAAGAAGAAGAAGAAGAAGAGACGAAGAATAAGTAAAGAAGAAAGAGAAGCAGAAGAAAAAGGAATAGGAGTAGAAGAAGAACAAGAACAAGAACAAGAATAAAGGGAAAAAGAAGAGGAAATAGACTGAGGACAACAAGGACAAGAAGAAGAAGAAGGAAACAAAGAACAAGAAGGAAAAGAAGAAGGAGAAGTAGAAGAAGGAGGAGAAGAAGATGAAGAAGAAGTTGATGATCAAGTAGAGAGAAGAAGAAGAAGAAGAAGAAGGAAACAAAGAACATGAAGAAAAAGAAGAAGGAGAAGTAGATGAGGAGGAGAAGAAGATGAAGAAGAAGTTAATTATGAAGTTGAGAAAGAAGAAGAAGAAGAAAAAGAAGAAGACTAAAATGAAGAAGAAGAAGAAGAGAAGAAGGTGAAGAAGAAGAAGAAAAAGAAGAAGAAAAAGAAGAAGAAGAAGATGATGATGATGAAGAAGAAGATGATGATGATGAAAAGAAGAAGTACAAGAACAAGAAGAAGTTAAAGAACCAAAAAAATATGAAGAAGAAGAATAATAAGTAGTAGTAGTAGTAGAAGAAGAAGAACATGAAGAAGAGGTAGAAGAAGAAGGAGAGGAAAGAGGAGAAGGAGAAGAAGAAGAAACTAAAGAAAAGGAACCAAAAGAAGAAGAAGGAAAAGAAGCGAAAGTAGAAGAAGAAGAAGAAGAATAAGGAGTTGGAAAAGAAAATGAAGAAGAGCTATAGGTGGAGAAAGAAGAAGGAGAAGATGAAGAAGATCAAGAAGAAGAAGAAGAAGATGGGGAAGAAGAAGAAGAAGAAGAAGAAGAAGTAGAAGAACTAGAAGAAGAAGGAAAAAAAGAAGGAGAAGGAGAAGAAGAAGAAGAAGAAGCAAAAATAGGAAGAGGAAAAGGAGGAGAAGAAGAGCAAAAGTAGGATAAGAAGAAGAAGGAGAAGAAGAAGAAGGAGAACAAGGAGCAGACGAAAAAGAAGAAGAGGAAGAAGAAAAAGAAGAAGATGTGGAAGAAGAAGGATATGAAGAAGATTAAGAAGAAGAGGATGACGATGAAGAAGAAGAATAGAAAGAAGAAGGGGAGAAAGAAGAAGAAGAAGAAGAATAAAAAAGATGTTGAAGAAGAAGAAGAAAAAAAAAGAAGAAATAGAAGATTAAGAAGAAGAACTGGTAGTAGTAGTAGTAGTATAAGATGCAGAACAACAAGAGGAAGAAAAAGAAGAAGAAAATGTAGGAGAAGAAGAGGAAGAAGAACAAGAAGAAGAAGTTGGAGAAAAAGAAATGAAAGAAGAAAAAGAGAATGAAGAAAAAGAAGGAGAAGAAGAAGAAGAAGAAGAAGAAGAAGATGATGAGGAAGAAGAGGAAGAAAAAGAAGAAGGAGAAGGAGAAGAAGAAGATGGTGAAGATGTCGAAGAAGAAGAAGGACAAGATGAAGAAGAAGAATTTGAAG
>JAIUJO010000053.1:1970019-1977519 GCA_023846275.1 Vanilla planifolia
AGAAGATGAAGAAGAAAGAGAATAAGAGGAAGAGGAAGGGGAAGAAGAAGAAGAAGAAGAAGAGAAAGAAGAAGATGAGTACAAAGAAGAAGAAGAAGAAGAAGAGGAAGAAGTAGAAGAACAAGGAGAAAAGAAACAAGAAAGAGAAGATGATTAAGAAGAAGAAAAAAAAGAAAAAAAATAAGAAGAAAAAGATGAAGAAGAAGAAGAAGAAGGAGGAGAACAAGAAGAAGAAAAAGTAGTAGAAGAAGAAAGAGGAAAAGTAGAAGAAGAAAAAGAAGAGGAAGTAAGAGAAAAAGAAGAGGAAAAAGAAGAAGGGGATGAGGAAGAAGTAAGAGAAGTTGGATATGAAGAACAAGTAGAAGAATACGAAGAAGAAGAAGAGGAAGAAGAAGAAGAAGATGAGGTAGAAGAAGATGAAGAAGAAAAACAAGAAGGTGAGGAACAAGAAGTAGATGGAGAAGGAGAAGAAAGAGAAGGATGAGAAAAGAAGGAGAAGAAGAAGGAAGGGAATCAGAGAAGAAAAAGAGGAAGAAAAAGAAGTATAAGTAGAAGAAGAAAAGGAAAATGATGCAAAAGAAGAAGAAGAAGAAGAAGAAGAAGAGGAAGAAGAAAAAGAAGAAGAAGAAGAAGGGGAAGAAGATGAAGAAAAGAAAGAAGAAGAAGTAGAACAAGAAGAAGAAGAAGAGTTAGAAGAAGAAGAAGAAGAAGAAGGAGAAGAAGAAGAAGAAGAAGTGGAAGAAGAAGAGGAAGAAGCAGAGGAAGGTGAAGAAGAAGGACATGAAGAAGAAGAAGAAAGAGAAGAATAAGAAGAAGAAAAAGAAGAAGAGATGATGGACAAAAAGAAGAAAAAGGAGGAGGAGGAGAAGTAGTAGAAGAAGAAGAAGGAGAAGAAGAAGAAGAGGAAGAAGAAGCAGAAGAGGAAAAAGAAGGAAAAGAAGAAGTAAAAGTAGAAGAAAGAGAGGATGAAGAAGAATGGGAATAAGAAGAAGAAGAGGAAGAAGTAGATAAAGAAAACAAGAAGACGAAGAAGTTATGGAAGAAGAATACGAAGAAGAAAAAGAAGTAGGAGAAGAAGAAGAAGAAAAAGAAGAAGATGATGAAGAGGATGTAGAGGAATAAGAAGAAGGAGAAGAAGAAGAAGGAGAAGAAGAAGAAGAGGAAGAAGAAGCAGAAGAGGAAAAAGAAGGAAAAGAAGAAGTAAAAGTAGAAGAAAGAGAGGATGAAGAAGAATGGGAATAAGAAGAAGAAGAGGAAGAAGTAGATAAAGAAAACAAGAAGACGAAGAAGTTATGGAAGAAGAATACGAAGAAGAAAAAGAAGTAGGAGAAGAAGAAGAAGAAAAAGAAGAAGATGATGAAGAGGATGTAGAGGAATAAGAAGAAGGAGAAGAAGAAGAAGTAGAACAAGAATAAGAATAAGAATAACAATAAGATGATGAAGAGGATGTTGACGAAAAGAAGAAGAAGAAGGAGGAGAAGAAAAAGAAGATGTAGAAGAAGATGATGATGGAGAAGTTGAATAAAAAGAAAAAGAAGAAAAAGCAGAAGATGAAAAACAAGAAGGAGAAAAGAAAAAGAAGAAAAAGAAGAAGAGCAAAAAGAAGAAGGAGAAGAAGAAGAAGAAGAAGAGGAAGAAGAAGGAGAAAGAGAAGAAGGAGAAGAAGAAGAAGAAGAACAAGTAGAAGATGAAGAAAATGAAGAAGAATAAGTTGAAGAAGAAGAAGACGAAGACGAAGATTTGGAAGAAAAAGAAGAAGAAGAAGGAGGAGGAGGCGAAGAAGATGAAGATAAGGAAGAAAAAGAAGAAGGAGAAGGAGATGGTAGGGGAGGAGGAGGAGAAGAAGAAAAGAAAAAGATAAAGAAGAAGAAAAAGAAAATGGAGAAGATGAAGTAGAAGGATAGGAAGAAGGAAACGAAGAAGGAGGATGAAAAGAAGTAGAAGAAGTACAAGTTAAAGAAGAAAAAGATGATGAAGAAGAAGAAGTTGAAGAAGTAGTAGTAGAAGAAGAAGAAGAAGAAGAAGAAGAAGAAGATGAAGAAGAATAAGAAAATGAAGATGTAGAAGAAGAAGAAGACGATGAAGAAGAAGAAGAAGTTGGAAAAAAATGAAGAGGAAGAACAAGGAGTTGAAGAAGAAGAAGAAAAACAACAACATTATGTTAGAGAGCAAGAAGAACAACAAGAGGAAAAAGTAGTAGTGGAAGAAAAAGAAATAGAACATGAAGGAGAAGAAAAAGGAGAAAAAGAAGAAGAGGAAAGAGAAGAAGAAGAAAAAGAGAAAGAAGAATAAGAGGTAGAAGAAGAAGAAGAAAAAGAAGAAGAAGAATAAAAAGTAGTAGTTGGAGAAAAAAAGGAAAAAGAAGTGGAAGAGGATGAAGAATAAGAATGAGAGGAAGAAGAAGTAGAAGACGACGACGAAGATGAGGAAAAAAAAGAAGAAGAATAAGATGATGAAGAAAGAGAAGAAGAAGAAGAAGTTAAGGAAGAAGATGAAGAAGGAAAAGGTAAAGGAGGAGAAGAAAATGAAGAAGAAAAGAAGAAGAAGCAGAAGCAGAAGAAGAAGAAGAAAAAGAAAAATTAGAAGAAGAATGAGAAAGATAAGAAGCTGGAGAAGACATAAGAGGAGGATGAGGAGAAGAGGAAGAAGAAGAAGAGAAAGCAAAAAAAGAACAAGAATAAGAAAAGGAAGAAGAAGAAGAAGAAAAATTAGGGGATGAAGAAAAAGAAGAAGAATAATAATAAGAAAAAGAAGAAGATGTAGAAGAGGAAGAAGTAGAGGAAGAAGGAGAAGAAGAAGAGGAAGGAGAAGAAAAAGAAGAAGAAGAGAAGAAGAAAAAGTAGAAAAAGACAAAGAGGAAGAAGAATAAGAAGCAAAAGAAGAAGAAAAGGAGGAGAAGAATAAGATGAAGAAGAAGAGGAAGACGATAAAGAAGAAGAAGCAGAAGAAGTAAAAGAAGAGGAGGATGAAGAAGAAGACGGAGAAGGAGAAGAAGAAGAAAAAGAAGGAAAAGTAGTGGAAGAAGAAGAATAAGAAGAAGAAGAGGAGTTGGAGCAGGAGGAAAAAGACGAAGAAGAAAAAGAAGATGTTTGTGATGATGAGGAAGAAGAAGAAAAAAGAAAAGAAGAAGAAGTAGCAGAAGAAGATGTTGATGATGGACAAGAAGAAGCAAAACAAGAACGAGAAGCAGAAGGAGAAGGAGAAGAAGTAGAAGAAGAAGAAGATAAGGAAGAAGAAGGGGAGGAAGAAGAAAAGAGTGGAGAAGAAGAATAATAAGAAGAAGAAGAAAAGAAAGGAAAAGAAGCAGAAGAAGAAGAAGGAGAAGAAGAAGTAGAAGAAGAAAAAGAAGAAGAAGAAGATGAGGAAGAAAAAGGAGAAGAGGAAGATGAAGATGGAGAAGAAGAGAAAGACGATTAAGAAGAAGAAGAAGAAGAAAAGAGGAAAAGATGTAGTGGAGGAAGTAGAAGTAGAGAAAGAAGAAGAACAAGAAGTAGAAATAAAAGAAGAAGGAGGAGGAGAAGAAGTAGAAGAAGTAGTAGTAGTAGAAAAGGAAGAGGAAGAAGAAGGATATGGGATGAAGAATGAGAGGAGGAAGAAGAAGAAGTAGAGGAAGAAGAATGAGAAGAACAATAACAAGAAGAAGCAAAAAGAGAAGAAGAAAAAGAAGAAGAAGAGGAGAAAGAAGAAAAGGAAGTACAAGATGCAGAGGAAGAAGAAAAGAAAATATAAAAAGAAGAAGAAGAAGAAGAAGTAGAAGAGGATGGAGAAGAAGAAGAAGAAGCAGAAAAGAAGAAGGGATAGAAGAAAAAAAGAAGAAAAAGTGGAAGAAGAAGAAGAAGAAGAAGAAGATAAATAAGGGTTAGAAGAAGAGGAAGAAGAAAAGGATGAAGAAGCTGAAGAAGAAGGCGAAGAAGAAGAAGAAGAAGAAGAAGAAGAAGAAGAAGAAAAGAAGAATAGGGGGAGGAGGACGAAGAAGATGAAGGAGAGGAAGGAGAAGAAGAAGAACTAGAATAAGAGGAAGGAGAAGAAGATGGACAAGCAGAAGAAGAAAAAGAACAAGAACAAGAAGAAGAACAAGAAGAAGTAGGAGACCAAAATTAAGAAAGGGAAGATGAAGAAGAGGAGGAAGAAGAAGAATCAAAATTAGAAGAAGAAGAAGAAGAAGAAGAAGAAGAAGATGGAGTAGATGGAAAAGAAGAGAAAGAAAAAGAAGTTGGTGAAGAGAAAGAAGAAGAAGAAGAAGAAGAAGACGGAGATGATGGCAAAGTAGAAGAAGAAGAAGAAGAAGAAGAAGAAGAAGAAAAAGAAGAGGAAGAAGAGGAATAGAAGAAGGAGAAGAAGGAGAAGAAGAAGAAAAAGATGAAGAAGAAAAAAAGAAGAAAAAGAAAGACAAGAAAAAGAATTTTAGGAAGAAGAAGAAGAATTAGAAGAAGAATAAAAAGAAAAATAAGAAGTAGAGGAAATATAAAAAGAAGAAAAGAAAAAGAAAATAAAAAGAAGAAGAAGAATAAGAAGAAGAATAAGAAGAAGAATAAGAAGGAGGAGGAGGAGGAGGAGGAGAAGAAGAAGAAGATGAAGAAGAAGAAGAAAAAGAAGGGGAAGTAGAACAAGAAGAAGATGTTGAAGAAGGAGAAGAAGGAAATGATGAACTGAAAGAAGGAGAAGAAGAGGAAGAAGAAGAAAAAGAAGAAGTAGAAGTAGGAGCAAAAAAAGTAAAAGAAGAAAGAGAAGAAGAAGATAAAGAAGAAGAAGAAGAAGAAGGAGATTGAGAAGAGGAATGAGAAAAAGTAGGAGAAGAAGAAGAAGAAGAAGGAGAAAAAGAAGAAGAGGAAGAAGAAGAATAATAATAATAATAATAATAATAATAATAATAATATTAAGAAAGAGAAGAAGAAGAAGAAGAAGAAGCACAAAAAGAAGAAGGAGAAGAAGAAGCAAAAAAAGAAGAGCAAGAAGAAGGTGAATGGGAAGAAGAAGAACAAGACGAAGAAGTAGAAGAAGAAGAGGAAGTTAAGCAAGGAGAAGAAGGAGAAGATGAGGAAGAAAAAGAAGTAACGGAAGAAGAAGAAAAAGTAGGAGAAGAACAAAAGAAGGTGGAAAAAGAAGATGAGGAAGATGGAGAAAAAGATGAAGAGGAAGAAGGAGAAGAAGAAGAAGAAGAATAAGATGATGATGATGATGATGAAGAATAAAAAGAATAAGAAAAGGAGGAAGAACTATAAGAAGAAGAAGGAGAAGTAAAAGAAGAGGGAGAAGAAGAAGGAGGAGGAGAAGAAGAAGAAGGATGGGAAGGCAAAGATAAAGAAGAAGAAGAACAACAAGAAGGTGAAGAAGAAGAAGAAGAAGAAGTAGTAGTACAAGAAGAAGAAGAGGCAGAAGAAGAAGAATAGGTAGAAGAAGAAGAAGAAGAAGAAGAGGAAGATAAAGAACAAGAAGAAGGAGAAGAAGAAGAAAGAGAAGAAAAAGAACAAGAAGAATAAGAAGGAGAAGAGGAAGATGAAGAAGAAAAAGAAGAGGAGGAAGAAGAAGAGGGCAAAGAAGAAAAAGAAGAAGGAGAATAAGAGTAAGAAGTAGAAGAAGTTGGTGAAGAAGACTGGGAAGAAGTAGAAGGGGAAGAAGATGTTGCAAAAGAGGAAGAAGAAGAAGAAGAAGAAGAAGAGGTAAAAGAGAAAGAAGAAGAAGAAGAAGAACGAAAAGAAGAAGAAGAAGAAGAAAAAGAAGAAGAAGACTAACAAGAAGTAGAAGTAGAAGAAGAAAAGAAGAAGTAGTGGAAGAAGAGGAAGTAGTAGTAGTAGAAGAAGAAGAAGTAGAAGAAGAAGAAGAAAAAGAAGGAGAAAAGGAAGGAGAAGAAGAAGAAAATGAAGAGGAAGAAAAAGAAAAGGTGGAGGAAGTAGAAGAATTAGAAGAAAGAGAAGAAGAAAAAGAAGAAAAAGAAGAAAAACAAGAAATAGAGAAGAAGAAGAAGAAGAAGAATAAGAAGATTGGGAAGAAGAATAGGAAGTAGAGGAAGGAGAACAAGAAGAAGAAGAAGAAGAAAAAGAAGAAAAAAAGTAGAAGATTAAGAATAAGAATAGGAAGAAAAGGAGAAGCAGAGGAAGAAGAAGATGAAAGAGAAGAAGAAGTGGATGAAGAAGAAAGAGGAGAATAGGAAGAAGAAGAAGAAGAAATTAAGGAAGAAGAAGAAGGAAAAGAAGAAGAATAACAAGAAGAAGAAGAAGAAGCGGAAGAAGAATAAGAAGAAGAAGAAGAAGAGGAAGGAGAAAATGATGATAAAGAAGAAGAAAAAGAAATAGTAGAAGAAGAAGATTGAGAAGTAGAAGAAAATGGAGAAGAAGAGGTAGAAGAAGAAGAAGAAGAAGAAGGAGAGGAAGAAGATGAAAAAGAAGACGAGGAAGTAGGAGGAATTGAAGAAGAAGAAGGAAAATTAGAAGAAGAGGAAGAAGAAAAAGAGTATAAAGAAGAAGAAGAAGAAGAAGTGGAAGAATAAAAGGTAGTAGAGGAAGGAGAAGAATGAGAAGAAGATGAAGAAAAAGAAGTATGAGAAGAAGAAGAAGAGGAAGAAGAAGAAGTTTAAGAGGAAGAAGAAAGAGAAGGAGAAGAATAATAACAAGAAGAAGAAGAATAAGCATAAGAAGTAGAAGAGGAGAAAGAAGAAGAAGAAGAAGAAAGAAAAGATGAAAAAGAAGAAGAAGAAGAGGGAGCGAAAGAGTAAAACCAAGTAGAAGAAGAAGTAGTAGAAGAAGGAGAACAAGAAGAAGAAGAACAATAAGATGGAGAAGGAGAAGAGGAAGTTGTAGAAGAAGAAGAAGTTGTAGAAGAAGAGGAAAACGAGGAAGAACTAGAAGAAGTGGAAGAAGTAGAAGAACAAAAAGAAGAGGAAGAAGAAGAAGAAAAAGGAGAAGAAGAAAAAGAATTAAAAGAATGAGAAGAAGAAGAGGAAGAAGAAGAAAAATAAAAAAAAAGATGGAGAAGAAGAAAAAGAAAACGAGGAAAAAAGAAGAAAAAGATCAAGATTTAGTAGTTGAAGATGAACGAGAAGTAGAGGAAGAAAAAAGGATGAGTGCAAGAAGAAGAAGAAAAGAAGAACAAAAAGAAGAAGAACAAAAGAAGAAGAACAAAGAAGAAGAAGAACAAAGACAATAAGAAGGAGGAGAAGAAGTAGAAGAGGAAGAACAAGAGGAAGGAGAAAAGGAAAAGGAAGAAGAAGAAGAAGAAGTGGAAAATATGAGCAAGTAGAGCAAGGAGAAGAAACCAAAAAAAAAGAAGAAGAAGAAAAAAAGCAAGAGAAGAAGAAGAAGGAGAAGAAGAAGAAAAATAAGAAGAAGAAGAAAAGGAGGAAGAAGAAGAAAAGAGGAAGAAGGTGGAGAAGATAAGGAGAAAGAAGAAGGTGAGGTAGAAGAAAAGGAAGAAGAAGAAGAAGTAGAAGAAGAAGAATAACAAGATAAAAAAGAAGAGGAGAACAAGAAGAAGAAGAAAAAAAGGGGAATGAGAAGAAGAAGA
>JAIUJO010000053.1:1980019-1983977 GCA_023846275.1 Vanilla planifolia
ACAGGAAGAATTCAGAGAAGGAGAAGTAGAAGAACAAAAAGAATAAGAAGAATAGGAAGATGAAGAACAAGAAAAAGTAGGTGAAGGAGAAGAAGAAGAAAAACAAAAAGAAAATCAAGAAGGAGAGGAGGCAGAAGACAAAGAAGAAGAAGAAGAAGAAGAAGAAGAAGGAGATGAAGAAGAAAAAGTAAAAGAAGTTGGGGAAAAAGGCGAGCAAGAACAAGCAGGGGAAGAGGAAGATGTAAAAAGGGAAGAAGAAGAAGAAGTAGAAGAAGAAGAAGAAGAAGAAGAAGAAGAAGAGGAAGAAGAAGAAGAAGAAGAATGAAAAGAAGAAGAAAAATAAGATGAAGAAGAATAAGAAGTAGAATTAGAAGAGGAAAAAGAAGAAGAAGAAGAAGAAGAAGAAAAGGAAGTAGTAATAGTAGAAGGAGGAGAAGAAGAAGAAGAAGAAAAAGGATTGAAGAAGAAGAAGAAGATGAAGAAGAAGAAGAAGAAAGAGGAGAAGGAGAAGAGGAAGTAGAAGAAGAATTAGAAGATGAAGAAGAAGAAGAAGAAGAAGAGGAAGAAGAAGAAGAAGAAGAAAAAGAATAAGAACAAGAAGAAGAATTAGAAGAAAGAGAAAAAGAAGAAGAAGAAGAAGAAGTAGAAGAAGAAAAACAAAAAAAGCAGAAGAAGAAGAAGAAGAAGTAGTGGAGAAGAAGAAGAAGGAGAAGAAGAAGAAGCAGATAGAAGAAAAATAGAAAGTAAAGGAATGAAAAGAAGAAGAAGAAGAAGAAGTAGGAGAAGAACAAGAAGAAGAACAGGAAGAAAAAGGAGAAGAAGACTAGAGAAGAAGAAGAGAAGAGAAAGAAGAAGAAAAAGAAGTAGAAGAAGAAGGAAGAAGAAGAAGAAGATTATGAAGAAGAAGAGAAGAAGAAGAATGAGAAGAAGGAAGAAGAAGAAGAAGAAGAAGAAGAAGAAGAAGAAGAAGAAGAAGAGAAGAAGGAAGAAGAAGAAGAAGAAGAAGAAGAAGAGAAGAAGGAAGAAGGAAGAAGAAGAAAGAGAAGAAGAACAGAAGAGAAGAAGAAGAAGAAAAGAGAAGAAGAAAAGGAAGAAGAAGAAAGAAGAAGAAGTGAAGAAGAAGAGAAGAGAACAAGAAGAAGAAGAAGAAGAAGATAAGACAAGAGAAGAGGAAAAGTAAAAAGAAAGAAGAAGAAGAAGAAAAGAAGAAGAGAAGAGGAAGAGAAGAAGAAGATAAAGAGAAAAGAAGAAGAAGAAGAGAAGAAGAAGACAGAGAAGAAGAGGAGAAGAAGAAGAAGAAGAAGAAGAAGAAAGAAGAAGAAGAAGAAGAGGAAGGAAGAGAGAAGAGAAGAAAAGAAGAAGAAGAAGAGCGAGAGGAAGAAAAGCTGAGGAAAAAGAGAAGAAGAGAGAAGAGAAGAAGAGAAGAAAAGAAGAAGAAGAAGAAGAAGAGAAGAAGAAGAGAAGATAGATGAGCAAGAAGAAGAAGAAGAGAAAGAAGAAGAAAGAAGATGAAGAGAAGAAGAAGAGAGAAGAAAGAAGAAGAAAGAAGAAGAAAGGAAGAAGGAGAAGAAGAAGAAGAAGAAGAAGAAGAAGAAGAGAAGAAAGAAGAAGAAGAAGAAGAGAAGAGAAAAAGAAGAAGAAGAAGAAGAAGAAGGAAAGAAGAAGAAAAAAGAGAAGAAGACAAGAGAAAGTAGAAGAAGCAAAAAAAGAAGAAAAAAAGAGAGGAAGAAGAGGAGACAAGAAGAAGAAGAAGAAATAAACAAAAGAGGAAAAGTAAAAAACAAGAAAAAGAAGAAAAAGTAGAAGAAGAAGAGGAAGAAAGATAAGAAAGAAGAAAGAAGAAGAAGAAGGAAGTAGAGGAGAAGAAGAAGAAGAGGAAGAAAAAGGAGAAGAAGAAGAAGAGAGAAGAGGAGAACAAGAAGAAGAAGACGATGAAGAAAGTGAAGAAAGAAGAAGGAAGAGAACAAGAGAAAGAAGAAGTAGAAGAAGAAGAGAAGAGTAAGAAGATGAGAAGAAGAAGAAGAGAAGAAGAAGGAAGAAGAAGAGACAGAAGAAGAAGGAGAAGAGGAAGGAGAAGAAGAGAAGAAGAAGAAGAAGAGGAAGAGGAAGAAGAAGAAGAAGAAGAGAAGAAGAAGAAGAAGAAGAAGAAGAAAGAAAAAAAGAAGAAGAAAGAAGAAGAAGAAGAAAAAAACAAAAGAAGAAAAGTAGAAAGAAGAAGAAGAAGAAGAAGAAGAAGAAGAAGAGGAAAAGAAGAAGATAGAAGAAAGAGGAGAGAAGAAGAAGATGAAGAAGAAGGAGAAGAAGTAGAAGAAGAGGAAGAGAGGAAGAAGAGAGGAGAAGAAGAAGAAGAAGGAGAGAGAAAAGAAGAAGAAAGAAGAGAAATAGAAGAAAGAAGAAGAAGAAGACATAAGAAGAAGAGAAGGACAAAGCAGAAGGATGAAGTAAGAGAAGAAGAAGAAGAAGAAGAAGTAGAAGAAGAAAAAAGAAGGAGAAGAAGAAGGAAGAAGTATAAGAGACAAGAAGAAAAAGGAAGAAGAAGAAGAAGAAGAAGAAGAAGTAGAAGAAGTGAGAAGAAGATTAAGAAGAAGGAGAAGAAGAAGAAAGAGGAGAAGAGAAGAGAAGAGGAAGAAGAAGAAGAAGGACAGAGACGAAGAAAGAAGTAGAAGAAGGAAGAAGAGATAAGAAGAAGGAGAAGAGAGAAGAAGAAGAAGAAAGAAGAAAAGAGAAGAGATCGAAGGAAGAGAGAAAAAGATGAAGAAGAAGGAGAAAGAAGAAGAGAGAAGACAAAGAAAGAAGAGTAGAAGAGAGAAGAAGCAAAAGAAGAAGGAGAAGATCTAGAAGAAGAGAAGAAGAAGAAAAAGATGCAGAAGAATAAGAATAAGAAAGAGGACGAAGAAGAAGAGGAGAAGAAAGAAGAAGAAGAGGAAGAAGAAGAAGAAGAAGAAAGAGGAAGGAATCGAGAAAGAAGAAGAGAAGAAGATTATCAAGAAGAGGAAGGAAAAGAAGGTCGAAGAAGATGAAGATCAGAAGAAGAAGAAGAATATCGAAGAAAAGAAGCAAGAAGAAGAAGAGAAGAAGAAGAAGGAAGAAGACAGAAGAAGAAGGAAGAAGAAAAGCATTAGAAGAAGTAGAAGAAGAAGAAGAAGAGGAAGATGAATCAGGACAGGAAGAAGAAGAGTAGAAGAAGAGAAGAAGAGAAGAACAAGAAGAAGAAGAGTCGAAAGAAGAAGAAAGAAGAAGATAGAAGGAGAAGAAGATCGAAGAAGAAGAAGACAGAAGAAGAAGAAGAAGATCGAAAAGGAGAAGAAGAGAAGGAAGAAGATGAGTCGAAGAAGGAAGAAGAACGTAGAAGAAGCTAGAAAGAGAGAAGAATAAGAGAAGAAGAAGAAAGAGGAGAAAAAGTCTAGAGGAAGAATAGAGAGAAGAAGAAGACCGACTAAGAAGAAGGAAGAAGAAGAAAGAAGAAGATCATCGGAAGAAGAAGGAAGAAGATCGAAAAGTAAGAAGAAGAGAAGAAGAAGGAAGAAGAGGAATCAATAACAAGAAGATGTAGAAGAAGAAGAATAGAGGAAGAAGAAAGAGAGAAGAAGAGGCAAGAGAAGAAGAAGAAGATAAGAAGACGGAAGAAGAAGAAGAAGAAGAAGAAGAAGATGAGTGAAGAAGAAAGAAGAGGAAGAATCAAGAGTACTAGAAGAAGAAGTCAGATAAAGATGAATCGAAAGAAGGAGGACAGTACGAACAAGAAGAAATGAAGAAAGAAGAAGAAGAAGAAGAAAGAAGAAGAAGAAGAAGAAGAAGAAGAAGAAAGAAGATAGACGGAAGAAGAACACGAAGTAGAAGAAGGAGAAGATTAAGAGAAGAGAAGATCAAGACAAGAACGTCGAAAGGAGAGACGGTAGAAGAAGAAGCGACTCGAGAATGAAGGTGTAGCAAGAAGAGAATTATGGGATCCTATGAA
>JAIUJO010000053.1:2043106-2045606 GCA_023846275.1 Vanilla planifolia
AAGATCAAGGGGAAGAATACAAGGAGGAGGAGAAGAAGAATAAGAAGATGGAGAAGAAGAAGAAGAAGAAGAAGAAGAAGTTGTGGTAGCAGTAGTAGTAGTAGAAGAGGAAAGAGAAAGTGAAAAAGATGAAGAAGAAGAAGAAGGAGAAGAGAAAGAAGAAGATGAAGGAGAAGAAGAAGTAGCAGAAGAAGAAGAAGATGATGAAGAAGAAGAAGAATAAGATGAAGTAGAAGAGAAAGAAGTATAAGAAGAAGAAGAAGTAGAAGAAGAAGAAGAAGAAGAAGAGGAGGAAGAGGAAGAAGAAGAAGAAGGGGAGAAACAAGAAGAAGGACTAGAAGATGAAGAAGAAGAAGGAGGAGAAGAAGAACAAAAAGTAGAAAAATAAGATAATACAATAGAAGAAGAAGAAGAAGCGGAAGAAGAAGAGGAAAGAGAAGAAGAAGAAGAAGAAGAAAAAGAAGAAGAAGAAGAAGAAGAAGGAGAAGAAAAAGTAGAACAAGAAGAATAGGAAGAAGGAGGAGAAGAAGAAGAACAAAAAGAAGAAGGAGGAGAAGAAGAAGAGGAGGAGGAGGTGGAGGAAGCAGAAGAATATGAATAAGAATAAGAATAAGAATAAGAAGATGAAGAAGAAGGTGAAGAAGAAGAAGAAGATGAAGATGAAGAAGAAGAAGAAAAATAAGAAGTAGAAGAAGAAGAAGAAGAAGAAGAAAAAGTAGGAGAAGGAGATCACATAAAAGAAGAAGAAGACGAAGTAGAAGTAGTAGTAGTAGTAGTAGAAGAAGAACAAAAAGGAGGAGGAGAAGCAGAAGATGAAGAAGGAGGAGGAGAAGAGTAAGAAGAAGGTGAAGGAGAAGTAGTAGAAGTAGAAAAATATGAAGAAGAAGAAGAAGATGAATAAGAAGAAGAAGCAGAAGAGAAAGAAGAATAAGAGGAAGAAGAGAAGAAGAAGAAGAAGAGGAGGAAGAAGAAGAAGGAGAAGCAGAAGAAGTAGTAGTAGTAGAAGAAGAAGGGGAAGAACAAAAAAAAGAAAAACAAGATAAAACAAAAGAAAAAGAAGAATATGAAGAAGAAGAAAGTGAAGAAGGAGAAAAAATGGTAGAATAAGAAGAATAATAATAAGAATAAGAAGAAGGAGAAGAAGAAGAAGAAGAAGAAGAGGAAGAACACGAAGAATATGAAGAAGAATAAGAAAAAGAAGGAAAAGAATTGAAGGAAGAGGAGGAAGTAGAAGAATAAGAATAAGAATAAGAAGAAGATTAAGAAGAAGAAGAAGAAGATGATGATGATGATGAACCTGAAGAAGAAGAAGAAAAATAAGTAGAGGAAGAAGAAGAACCAGAAGAAGAAGAACAAGAAGAAAAGGAAGAGGAAGCAAATGAAGAAGAAGAAGAAGAAGAAGAAGAGGTAGAAGAAGAAGAAGAGGAAGAAGAAGAGGAAGATGACGGTGGAGATGAAGAAGTAATAGAAGAAGAAGAACAAGAAGGAGAAGAAGAAAAAGAATAGGAAAGAAAAGAAGAACAAGAAAAAGAAGTAGATGAATAAGATGAGGAAGAAGAAGAAGACGAAGAAAAAGAGGCAAAAGAAAAAGAAGAATAAGAAGGTGAAAAAGAAGATGTAGAAGTGGAAGAATAACAAGAAGAATTAGAAAAAAAGAGAAGGAGAAGGAGAAGGATTAGAAGAAGAAGAAGAAGACGAAGAAGAAGGAGAAGGAGAGGAAGAAAAAGGAGTTGGAGAAGAAGAAGAAGCAGGACTAGAAGGAAAAGAAGAAGATGAAGAATGAGAAGGAGAAGAAGAATAAGTAGAGGAACAAAAAGAAGAATAAGAAAAATTAGAATAAGAATAAGAGGAGGAAAAATAATAATAAGAAATAGGATTAGATGAATTAGATGCGAAAGAAGAAGAAGAAGAAGAAGAAGAGGAAGAGGAAGAAGAAGAAGAAGGAGAAGAAGAAGGAGGAGGATAAGAAGATGAAGAAGAAGAAGAAGTAGAAGGAGGAGAAGAAGAAAGAGGAGGAGAAGAAGAAGAAGAAGATGGAGAAGAAGAAGAAGAAGAAGAAGAAGCAAGTGAAGAAAAAGATGAAGAAGAAGATGAAGAAGTAGGAGAAGAAGAAGTAGCAGTGGAAGCAGTAATAGTAGTAGTAGTAGTAAATGTAGTAGTAGAAGAAGTTGAAGATGAAGAAAAAGAAAGTGAAGAAGAAGAAGAAGAAGGAGAAGAGAAAGAAGATAATGAAGGAGAAGAAGTAGAAGAAGAAGAAGATGATGATGAAGAAGAAGAAGAATAGGAAGAAGTATAAGAGAAAGAAGTATAAGAAGAAGAAGAAGGGGAAGAAGAAGAAGAATAATAATAATAATAATAATAATAAGAAGGACTAGAAGAGGGAGGAGGAGGAGAAGAACAAAAGAAGAAAAATAAGATAAAGAAGAAGAAGAAGAAGAGGAAGCAGGAGAAGGAGAAGAATGAGGAGAAGAAGAAGAAGAAGAAGAGGAAGAAGTAGAAG